>ONZH01016620.1:0-33957 GCA_900303285.1 Rhinella marina
CCCGATATTATTTTCGATATTTTTTTTATTTTTGTTTGTTTTTTAATATTTTTTTGGGAAATCCCTGTAGTCCACTATCACACTGGTCCCATGGATGCCGGTTCTGCAGAAATCTGGTTTCGCACCTCTAGTTAACCTCTCTCCTATTAATGTCTGTTCATGTATGATGGCTGGAGTGACTGTGGGCCGATCCTCTAAACACGTATCCCGTCATACTGCAATGCTCCCTATTAATCTCTCTCCGCTCTTCCATTCTCTGATCTGCAGCTGGCGGGAGCTCTACCTGCAGTCCTGCTCTGTCCAGGAAACTACGAGGTGATTACTCTTTCTTCTTCCCTCCCCGACTCTGCTTATTGCCGCTCTCACTGCTTTCCTAATCTCTGATTTGCTTGTCGATGATCACCATGTTATTAGCCCATGCTACTGACTAGCAGCATGTGTGTGTCTGACACAGAGCGCTTTTATACACTGTAAGTATATATGGAGTCATTGATTGCTAGCGTTTTGTAAGGTTACTGTTCTTCAGGACAAAATATCACACTCTTTTACTGTATAAGGGTTCACAGACTCCTGATAATACAGACCCATAGTGCTGTGTGGGACCATATTATTCTATAGAAGCAGTATTTTTAGGGGTGAATACTGCTATAACACTGGAGGCACAGAGAAGGTCATCAATATAAGATCGGCTGAGGTCCTACTCCCGGCACTCCCACCGATCAGCTGTTTGAAGAGAAGGCAGTGTTCATATGAGCGTCACCGTCTCTGCTCTGTTTACCTGCTCGCTGCAGAAATTGCAGTAGTGTAATTACAAGTATGGGGTCCACATTCACTTCTATGGGAGCCATACCACAAAAGTGAATGGGGACTCCATACTTGTAATTACACTGCTCACTACTGCAATTACTGCAGCGAGCAGGTAAACAGAGCAGAGACTGTGACGCTTGTATGAGCACTGCCTTCTCTTCAAACAGTAGATCGGTGGAAGTGCCGGGATAGGTTAGATCAGTAGTATAAAGTAGACAACCCCTTTAAAGGGGTTCTCCGTGAATTAAGAAAATGAAAATGCGTAAATATTACTTTATTACAAATACATAGTAACATAGTTTATAAAGCCGAAAAAAGACATCTGTCGATCCAGTTCGGCCTGTTTTCCTATAAGTTGATCCAGAGGAAGGCCAAAAACCCTGTGAGGTAGAAATATATTCCCAAATACCTTTTATTAGTTATAATTGCTCGTTTTGTCTGGGGAGCAATCATTAGGAGAAACAAAATGGCCGCCGTCCTATTAGTAGACACAAAACCTGCTCTAATCACACAAGAGGACAAGTTACTTCACATCACTGAGGTAAAGAGCTGCCTCATCCTCCTCTCTGCTCTGCTTGTCAGGGATTATGATCCTGAGTACAGATGATAAGATCTTCAACTGAATCTCTGTAGGAATGGAGTTCATGAGGAGACATGAAGTACAGAAAGGACAGACTGTGGTAATGGAGACTGCAGACAAGAGCTGCTGCTCATCAGCCACATCTGCTCATGAACTCAACTCCTACAGAGATTCAGCTAAAGATCTCTGTATTCAGGATCATAATCCCTGACAAGAAAAGAGGAGGATGAGGCAGCTCTTTACCTCAGTGTTGTGAAGTAACTTGTCCTCCTGTGTGATTAGGACAGGTTCTGTGTGTACTAATGGGACGGCGGCCATTTTGTTTTTTCTCCCAATCATTGCTCCCCAGACAAAACAATCCATTATAACTAATGAAAGAGATTTTAGAGTATATTTATAATAAAATAATATTTAAATATTTTCATTTTCTTAATTCCCGCATAACCCCTTTAAGGGATGTCTCCCAGGATTAAACAATTCATGACGTATTCCTAAAATATTCCATCAATATCAAGATTGGCAGATCAGTATAGGTTATCGGTATGTGATTGGTGGTGGTTCAACTCCCTGCACCCCCACCGATCAGCTGTTTGAAGAGGCTGCAGTGCTCCTTGCAGCTTACCAATCGCAGCACCCTCCATTGTAATAGCAGCTGTTCAGTATACAGTCCGCAAATAAAAAAACGGAACGAACGGAAAGAAAATACGTTAGTGGGGATGAGCCCTAAGAATGTGGCTTAGGGCTTGTTCACACATCAGTTATTTGATCAGTTATTTCCATCAGTGATTGTGAGCCAAAACCAGGAGTGGAGCCTCCGCAGAGATCAGGTATAAGGGAAAGATCTGCACCTGTTTGGTGTTTTTTGACCCGCACCTGGTTTTGGCTCACAATAACTGATGGAAATAACTGATCAAATAACTGATGTGTGAACAAGGCCTTACAAATAAATAGATAAACAGATAAATATCTGACACACTTCTGGGAACTGCACCCATCTCTAGAAGGGCCCCTGTCTGGATGTGGCTTCCAGATGTTGTAGGAACTACAGAAGCAACCAAGCTTATGCTTTGAGATGCCTGAACCGGTAGCACAGGCTGCTCCGCCGCTTCCGAAGCACCGACCACCTCTAGCCACCACATCCAGGCATTCGGAGGACTAGCCCTTTAACTATGGCAGTCATAGGAGATCTACTTTTATGCAGGAGTTGTGACTTTCCTTTTCCTGGATTTCTGGATTTGTGGCTTGCTTTTCTCTATTCTGTAATAGGCATTTACTGAGATTTCTTCTGGGATAATATGTATTTTGTAATAAAATATTCTGTATTAAAATATAAAGCAGTGCACCTCAGTGGATGGAGTTTTCTGGTACTTTGATATTGATGGCCTGTCTTCCGGATAGCTCATCAATATTAGATCAGGGAAGGTCTGACATCCACCCTCCCCATCCATCAGCTAGTTTAGGCAGCTGCCCTTCACAGGAAACTATACAGTGGATGGAATCAGAAACTGAGGGCTCATTCACACGACCGTATGCATTTTGCGGTCCTCAAAAACCCGATCCGCAAAAAAATACAGATGACGTCCATGTGCATTCTGTATTTTGCGGAACGGAGCAGCCGGCCCCAAGTAGAACAGTCCTATCCTCGTCCATAATGCGAACAATAATAGGACGTGTTCTATTTTTTGCGGAACAGAAATACGGATATACGGAAATGGAATGCACACAGAGTAACTTAGGTTTTTTTTATTTTTTAAATGAATGGTCAGCAAAAAAAAAAACAGAACGGACAAGGAAAGAAAATACATGCATGAGCCCTGAGGTGTAGTGACCGTGCCGGGATACTGTGGCTCTTCTCCCATTCAAGGGGATAATAATATTCCGCCACCATATTCCGCAGCGCTTTACAGAGGGGTCATGTACAAAACAAAAGACATCAAAATGTAACTGGCTAATATACAACTGGAAGACTAGGAGTGAGGGCCCTGCTCGCAAGAGCTTACAATCTATGAGCTGCAGTGCGTACAGTACATAGCTGTTTGTGCACTGTATCGTTTCTGGCGTCCGCCCAAAAGAGCTGATGGGCAGGGGTGCGGGGTTTCGGATCCCCCCCCCCCCTTCCCACGATCTTGATATTGATGACTTTTGTCCTTTCCTGAGGCTATGCCGCCATCACTATCTCCGTCCCAGAAAACCGATATTCTGATCACCAGCTGACAGTGAATGGGGGATGGGGTCCCACGAGTCTGACCTGTACCCATCACTAAGTGGTTGCATTGACTAGTAACATACAGGTACTTCTTGTGGAAAACCCCTTTAGCATAATATTTTATATTTATTGATAATTGATATTTTTATGTTTAATGACATTGTTATCTATACATGGTCAGGTAAACTCCACCTGGGTGAAGAGGAAGGCTTAGAAGATGATACAGAAGCGAAGTCCGAAGTCCCCGCTGCTCCATTTATAGGTCAGTCGTGTAGGTTCACTTCTCCTCTATCCATAAGGAGGGGATCAGTTTCTGATCAGCAGGTTGGGGGGACTCACAATGGTTTGGCCATTTGCAGGAAGGAGTTAAAGGGGTTTTCCGGAAATTAACTACTGATGACCTATCCATCAGTATCTGATCGGTGGGGGTCTGACACCCGGGACCCCCGCCGATCAGCTGTTTGAGAAGACACCGGCGCTCACCAAGCACAGCACCGTACATTGTATAGTGGCTGTGCTTGGTATCACTTGAATGGGACTGAGCCGCTCCTAGGTCACGTGACTGATGAACGTGACGTCACTGGCCTAGGAAAAACTTAAGAGAAGGCTGCGGAGCCCCATGGGAGCGCCGGTGCCTTCTCAAACAGCTGATCGGTGGGGGTCCTGGGTGTGGGACCCCCAGCGATCACATACTGATGACCTATCCTGAGGATAGGTCATCAGTAGTTAACTCCTGGAAAACCCCTTTAATGGGTTGTCTCATATTGTTGGATATGTCTTAAGGCCCCTTTCACACGAGCGAGTTTTCCTCCCGGGTGCGATGCGTGACGTGAACACACAGCACCCGCACTGAATCCTGACCCATTCATTTCAGTGGGTCTGTGTACATGAGAGTTGTTTTTTGTTTTTTTTACGCATCAGTTCTGCGTTGTGTGAGAATCACAGCATGTTCTATATTCTGCATTTTTCACGCCCCGGTCCCGTAGAAGTGAAATGGGGCTTTCAGTGAAAAACACATTGCGTCCTGAAGCAAGTGCGGATACAATGCGTTTTTCACTGATGGTTGCTAAGAGATGTTGTTTGTAAACCTTCAGTTTTTTATCACGCGCTTGAAAAACGCATCAAAACGCATTGCACCCACGTGGAAAAAAACAGAACAACTGAATGCAATCGCAGACAAAACTGACTGAACTTGCTTGCAAAATGGTGCGAGTTTCACTGAACGCACCCTGAACACATCCGTATTGTTCGTGTGAAAGGGGCCTAAGGGTTTTGTTGGTGAAGTTCTGACCTGCCGGGCTTTGTTTGTTAGTGGTGAGGCATTGATTCTAATTTAGTTTTGGATCTAGCGCCTATTTTTTTAAAAAGTTTTTACAAAAAATTTCTGATGTTATTCCATTTTCAGCCGGCGTTAAGAGTGAAGAATCGTCTGATACGGGGGCGTCTTCTGGCGGTCCTGCTCCGGCTGCTACCTCTTCTACAGACTCTACAACTCACGATATTATAACAGAACAGCCGCGGTCCCAGCACACCCTGCAGTCCGATTCTGTAGACCTCAGCAGCTCTGACCTGGCCAGCACAGTGACCGAAGGCGAGGAGGAGGACATGTTAAGTCGCAGCTCAAGTCAAATCAGCACCGTCCAGTCCGACACAAATGCGGACTTAAACGAGGGAACCACTCGGGCTTCCTCCCCAGTGAGCGACAGCTCACAGACCACCACAGAAGGTCCAGATTCTGCTGTGACCCCTTCGGACAGTTCGGAAATTGTAAGTGTGCAGCGGGCGGAGGGGGGATCTCGGTCTTCTACTGAAGGGCCGGACATGTCTCAGAGTTCCTCCATGGAGGGCCCAGAGTTGGATACATCTACCTATTCATCATTCTCCTTTTCACACTCAGCCAATAGTTTTGAAAAGGTCAGCATACCTCCCCCTGAGAGCATGACCTCCTAGGAGGATACCCATGCATGGTGTGCCGACAGCCGTTTTTTGGGAACCACATGAAGTGCATATTTTCTTTTTTGCAGGGGACACCTACGTACCAATTTTTACAGTTTTTTTTATTTGCTTTTCCAAAGCACGTTTAAATTTTTTTTTTTTTTTTTTTTTTTTTTTTTGCTCCGTTATTTTAGAGCCTTGCAATCTTGCTGTAGTCCTTTTCAAACCAGTCCTCAATGGAACTCCAACTAGATTTTTATTTTTGTAACTTTGGTAAATTAATTGCTGTCTGATAACCAATTCCGTTCCTTTTTTTCCCCACCCACATCAGCCATCAAGGGGGAGTTGGAAAAACCCCATACACATTAGTTTGGTTGCCTGGTCCCGTCGAAAACTGTCGATTAGGCCAAAGTCCATCTAATTTGTATGGACACCTTAAGACTGGGCCCTTTTACATAAATACAAAAAAATACTGCTCTATAGACACCCTTTAAAGGGATCGGTCATCAGATTTGCAACAGGCGACTAATAATGTGTTGCTGTAGGTCACACTACAACGAAACCATTACAGTGTGTGATAAAACTCTTAGGGTTCATGCACACGGCCATTCCGTTCATTGGGGACCACAATTAACTTATATGGGTCCGTGATCCGTCCGCATGGACAGAAACACCACGGAAACACTCTGTAGTGCTTCAGTGGGCTTCCGATCCGTGCCTCCGTTCTGCACCGCACCTTCCGGATTGCAGACCCATTGAAGCGGGGTGCACACGGCTGGTGTCCGTGTATTGCAGACCCGCCATATGCGGGCTGCAAGATATCAATGGCTATGTGTGCATGAGGCCTTAACCTGGGCATTTTGATGTAAGTGTACTTTGAAGATATACCTTTGGGTCATGGACAGGGATGAGCGAACTTCAGTTTTTGAAGTTCGGGTTTGTGCTGAATTGTGTTATGGATTCCGTTACCACGGAACATAATGTAACTCCGTTATGCTGATCATAGACTTCACTTCTCTTCTGTTATGCGTTCAGTCATTGAATTGCATTATGGTCCATGGTAACGGAATCCAGAATGCAATTCAGCGTAAACTCGAACTTCAAAAAATGAAGTTCGCTCGTCCCTAGTCATGAGGTCATCTGGGTGTCTTCTTGCCCAAGTCATGGAGTCAGCACCGCAAGCCCAGCCATCTCACTGAGATTGGCGGCCCCCTTTCTGGCCGCGTCTGAAATCTTGTGCATGCACCATAAATCCTCTTAGCCCTTCTCCTCTGGTGTATACATGTCAGCTTACCGTTACTGTGAGAGGAGAATAGCTATGGTATTTACGGTACATATACAAGATTTCAGATATGCCGGGCCGTCAGAGTGAGAATGGCTGGTTTGCGGCGGTGACTCCTTAAAGGGGTTGTCCAAGTTATGAAAAAAAAATATATAGCACTGTAAATCTGATGGGCAGCAATATATAACTAAGTTCAGCAAGTTTTAGGAAAAAAAAATCTATATTTCCTCATTTCCCTGGTTCTCTTCTGGCCTTTGTTTACATGCAGTAATAACAATCTCTGCCCCTCCCCCTTCTCTGCAAAGGCAGTGAATACAAGTGCTGGGTGACATGTCTGCCTGCTGGAATACTCAGCAGCATGTTGTATGTGTAGGACTACAAGTCCCAGCTGTACAATGACACTGCTGATACACACAGGAAATTCTCCCTACCTGTTCTTGTACAATACAATTCCTCTATATCTCCTTGCCCAGCATTTGTCTCCTCTCACTGCTGCAGCTACTATTTGTTATAAAGCCTTGAGCCCTCAGTGTGTTCTGGCTGAAGGGGTTAATGTTTTATCTGAAGGAATCCAGGGAGAGCAGATAGCAGGAGCCCGGCAAAGAAAGGGGGCGTGGCCAGTGACGTCTGGTGTACAGACTGTTATCTGAACTCTGAGGCTTGTACACGAAACATCACAGAGCAGAGAGATAAGGTGACATCACAGGTCATGTGACCCTCAGTCAACTCTGAGAAACCAGCAGCTTTAGAAACACAAAGTATATGGGAAAGTTGTTATACCTGACAAGTTAGAAACATATAAAGAACAAAAAAATAACTCGGACAACCCCTTTAAGCTGCGTAAGAAGACACCCTGATGACTCCATGACCCATATTTACATATGGAAAGGAATATATTCAAAGTGCATTTACGTCAAAGTGTCCAGGCTGAGAGTTTTAACAGACACAGCAATGATGTTGTTGGGATATGACCTACGGCGCCTGATGACAGGTTCCCTTTAACCAGGGCTCTATCAGGGGTGAAATAGCTGTAATAATCTGTATGTTCTTCTTACCTCGGGTGTACAGCGCTGTTCTGAGGTGGAAGCCTTGGCACTTCACTCTGGTTTAGTGGAGGCGTAACATCATAGATCGGGGTAGGCAACCTCTGCCACTTCAGCCGTTGTGAAACTACAACTCCCAGCATGCATACTTCCTCTGCTCTTCTCAGAACTCTCACAGAAATGAATAGAGTATGCTGGGAATTGTAGTTTCCCAACAACTGCAGAGCCGATGGTTGCTGATCCCTGTCATAGATCTCGATTCTGTTGTTACCCACGTCAGATCATAGCTTGTTTACGTCTCCTGTAAGTTTCCATCGCCAGTAAAGGCTCCTAAAAAGGAGTCAATCCATGTCCCAGTGTATTACTTCGTCATAGCCTGCCATCCGTTATCCCTCTGAATTACCTTCCACTTCTAGATTCATCACACACCTTTCCAAACACTGTGGTGTCCTGTCTGATTTTTTTGGTGTCATTTATGGATCTATTTGGGTCATTGAGAGACTGGTGTGAAAACTGCCATAGCACTATTCAAGCCCCACATATTGCGGCATCCCTTTATTCTATGCTATAGGTCACAATGTGCTTGTTACTTATAAGTTACACCCTGTTGTCACTTTTAGGTGATCGATGGCGCTGAGAACCAGTATTCTGGGATGCAGATAGGACAGCTTCAGGATGAGGAGAGACGAAGGGGCAATCATTCCCCAGGGAGAGCCAGCAGATCGTTTTACAAACCCTTCTCTTGGTAAGAGGAAAATAAGAAAAAAAAAATATTTTTCATGAGACCTCATATCAGATCCTTAGATCAGACCCCTTCCCCTATAAATATCAGATCCTCAGGTCAGACCCCCCCCCCCATAAATATCAGGACATCACATCAGCCCTCCATGTCAGACCCCCATCAGACCTTAGAGAGGACCTTTCACCACTCCTGACATGCCTGTTTTAATAGCTTCATGCATCCCCCATGTAATAACAATTCTGGAACATCTATTCTTATGTCTGTATGTTGTGTCATTCCTTTATTATTTCTACTAGAAGTTAGTTATGAATGAATTGCTATTTGCCTTCAGTAAAGGAACAGAGGGGAGGCGACCAGTTGGGGGTGTGTCCCTGCACAGTCTGAACATGGCAGCACTGATTGGCTAGAGTCAGTCTGTGCAGGTACACGCCCCCAACTTGGTTACCTCCCCTCTGTTCCTTTACTGAAGGCAAATAGCAATTCATTCATAACTTCTAGTGCAAATAATAAAGGAATGGCACAACATAGAGCCATAAGAATAGATGTTCCAGAATTGTTATTACATGGGGAATGCATGGAGGTATTAAAACAGTCATGTCAGGAGTGGTGAAAGGTTCTCTTTAGATTAGCCTACATTGTCAAACCCCCCACCAGACCTCAGATTAGCCCACTCAGACCCCCAATCAGCCCATGTCGGACCCCCATCAGACCTCAGATCAGATAAAAGTAAAAAACCTCCTCTTACCTCTCCTGCACCGTGGCTCCTCTCCATCTCCAGCAGAAGTCTCGCTTCCTGTCTTCCCGGCCTGTCTTCAGGACACTGAAGCGCCGGCCGGGAACACGGGGAGCGTGAGTATTGCAAGCGCTTTGCTCCCGGCACCTAATACATACTAGTGAGCACTTCCATAATGGGGGGGAAAAAAGTGTGTCTTATAAAGCAAATTTTTTTTTTTTTTTTTTTTTTTTAATATGAGTTTCCAACCTCGGCCCCTAATGTCCGCCTGAACGGTGATGACTTTGGCTTGTATAGATGCAGAAAATATCTACATAAAAGTAATGTGTGTTCAGTAAATGAACCTGGTTGCATCAAAGAGAATTTATGTCGTGATTACTGCACACACATCAGTTATGTTTTCTGATTAGAAGTAAAATGAATATATAATAATAAAAGCATACATTTAATATAACTCTGCTTTTATCTATAAGGTCTTAACCAGAGTCACCTATTAAAGACCATGGGCCACAGCCGCCAGTCCTCTGATAGCAGCGTCGATCGCTTCGTCACCAAGGAGGAAGTGGTGGAGCCTGGAGACCTGGAAAATAAGGTAAAGCCCAATTATGTACGGAGCCTTATATTCATTTACACCAGTGATGGCACATGTATAGGTCTCCCAGTATGGTGACATTGAATGCAATTCTTCCTGCAGCCTTCCAGGATAAAGGGGGATATTGGACACTACACGGACGAGGATGCTGCGCCCCTTGTTCACTGTGTGCGCCTGTTATCTGCTTCCTTCCTGCTGACTGGACAGAAGGGGGGTAAGAGCAGTAGAGCAATCCTAAAGAAAAAGTTCATGTATTATTATTTCCTGAAACCTATAATCATTTTATTATTATAAAATGCGGTTGTGTGAAAATATGGTGATATAGTAAGTTATAGTGATTATCCATAACTTCCAATCTATTGGTTTGTATCTATCTTCTTTAGATACCTAGGTTGCATATATGTGTGTCTGTACAGAAATATATATTTACACACACAGTGTAAGGGTCCTCGTTCATTCAAACAAAGGAATTCTAAGGCTAGTTTCACACTAGCGGCAGCACAGATCCGTCAGGTGAAGGGTCCCGCCGGATCCGTGCTGCCGCAGGTGCACGTGTCTGGCCCCATTCAGCAGGGGTTGACGTGCTACGGCCGGATCCGCTGCCCGTCCCATTAATGTGAATGGGGCCGGACACATGCACCTGCGGCAGCACGGATCCGGCGGGACCCTTCACCCGCCAGATCTGTGCTGCCGCTAATGTGAAAGTACCATTAGCTTCCCCTCTTTAACAATAGCTTCCAGATGGTATGCTGTGAAGACTAGGCGCAGATTTCTGGTTTTATTTGCACCAGAAAACTGGCGTAAATGTAGATAAATTTGCCGAGGCAGCTGGCCTCGCCCCGTTCCCGCTCTTGCCGTGCACCCTTATGGAAATCTGGCGTGGGTGGCGTAAATTATGAGAGATGCGACAATTTTGTAAAAAGTCACAAACACATTTCAGGCGCAAGGGAGATGATAAATCTCCTCCATAGTTCTTCCTTCTTATAATACATGCTATTGCTTGGTCGAGTGTAAGGGGTAACTACTAGAGATTTCTGGGAGGAGGCTTAGAAGAGACCCCACATGTCTATGTGTGAATCCTGTAATGACGGGTCATATACTTTTACTTCTGGAGGGAATATGAAAATTTGCAGCATCACAATTTTTTAGACCCCTTGTTCAGGAATCATACCTAGATTCTACCGCTACAATAGCATATAGCATACCCCCCACACCGAACATTGTATATGAGCATGATTGGGAGTGCTGGCTGCTGCACTGCATTCTGGGTGAGGTGTTTTCCTGCATGAATTTACTGTACATTAAAGAGGTTGTCCGGTTTCCGATATTGATCAGTATCAGATCTGGGGTCCTAATGCCGGCGCCCCGCTGATCAGCTGTTTGAGGAGACCGTATTAGTCTTTAGCGTTTATCTGCTCGCTGTCGGCATTGCAGATGTAATTACAGCAGTGGGATGGAGTGTAACTACAACTGCTCCTTCCCATTCAAGTGAATGGGACGGAGGAGCCATAATTACACCTGGCTAACTCTGCAATACTGGAGGCGAGCAGGTAAGTAGCCTTTCACGTGAATTGGAGGCACTAAGTTAGGTGCTTTTCTTAAATTTGGAATACCTCTATAGAAATCCATACACCCCTGCACCCCGCCCCTTGGCTGTCTTCACTACCCCCATCTGTCACTTTCTGCCTCCAGTTCATGTGAATGGCTGGCTGTTTTTTAACCTCCTTCGTATTTTCTCAGGACAATATATGGGCAGCAAGGGCAGACTGGCCATAGAGCCTACAGGAAAATTTCCCAGTGGGTCGATCACCAGGGGGGGCCACTCAAATCATTCTCATGACCGCCGGCTGGGTACATAACAATCTGATACCCTCAGCATGAATTAATGCAGGGAGCGTCAAGTACTTACCCACCTGTCCAGCGGCTGCAGGTGCTGTCCTGAACTTAACATTATCACCGTCCTCAGGATGGTCATACAGTTGAATACTGTGACTAGGGAGGCAGTATATTGTGTTGCACTGTGGTATTTGGTTCTGCTGGGGCAGTATATTGTGCTGCACTGTGGTATCTGGTTCTGCTGGGGCAGTATATTGTGCTGCACTGTGGTATCTGGTTCTTCTGGGGCAGTATATTGCCTGTACTGTGGGTATTTGGTTCTTCTCATGTATGGGGCAGTATATTGTGCTGCACTGTGGTATCTGGTTCTGCTGGGCAGTATATTGTGCTGCACTGTGGTATTTGGTTCTTCTGGGCAGTATATTGTGCTGTCTGTGGTATTTGGTTCTTCTGGGGGCAGTATATTGTGCTGCACTGTGGTATTTGGTTCTGCTGGGACAGTATATGCTGCACTGTGGTCATCTGTTCTTTGGGGCATATATTGGCTGCTACTGTGGTATCTGGTTCTGGGGCAGTATATTGTGCTGCACTGTGGTATTTGGTTCTGCTGGAGCAGTATATTGTGCACTATGGTATTTCTGCTGGGGCCGATTTTTGGCTGCACTGTGGTATTTGGTTCTTCTGGGGCAGTATATTGTGCTGCACTGTGGTATTTGGTTCTGCTGGGATGTATATTGTGCTGCACTGTGGTATTTGGTTCTGCTGGGGCAGTATATTGTGCTGCACTGTGGTATTTGGTTCTGCTGGGGCGGTATTTTGTGCTGCACTGTGGTATTTGGTTCTTCTGGGGCAGTATATTGTGCTGCACTGTGGTATTTGGTTCTGCTGGGCATAATTGTGGCTGCACTGTGGTCTTGCTGGGGTAAATAATTGTGCTGCACTGTGCTATTTGTTCGCGGGGCAGTTATATTGTGCTGCACTGGATATCTGTTTTGCTCTGGTGCCTGCACTATATTGTGCGTACTGTGGTTATTTGGTTCTTCTGGGGGCAGTATATTGTGCTGTACTGTGGTATTTGGTTCTTTGTGGGCAGTATATTGTGGCTGGCACTGTGGGTATTTGAGTTCTGCTGGGACAGTATATTTGCTGCACTGTGTATCTGGTTCTTCTGGGGCAGTAATTGCTGCCTGGCACTGTGGTATCTGGTTCTTTCTGGGCAGCTATATTGCTGACGCACTGTGGTATCTGTTTCTTCTGGGGCAGTATATTGTGCTGCACTGTGGTAATTGGTTCTGGCTGGAGCAGTATTAATTGTGCGACTATGGTATTGGTTTCTGCTGGGGCGGATTTGTTGCTGCACTGTGGTATTTGGTTCTTCTGGGGCAGTAGATTGTGCCTTGCACTGTGGTATTATGGTTTCTGCTGAGGAAGTATATTTGTTGCTGCACTGTGGTATTTGGTTCTGCCGGGGCAGTATATTGTGCTCCACTGTGGTATTTGGTTCTGCTGGGGGCGGTATTTTGTGCTGCACTGTGGATGGTTCTTCTGGGGCAGGATATTGTGCTGCACTGTTGGTATATTTGGTTCTGCTGGGCAGTATATTTGTGCTGCACTGTGGTATTTGCCTTCTGACTACGGGCGGTTATATTGTGCGCACTAGTGCTATTGTTTCTTCCGGGGCAGTATATTGTGCTTGCACTGTGATATCTGTTTTCTGTGGGGCAGTATATTGTGCTGCACTGTGGTATCTGGTTCTCTGGGCGTATTTTGTGCTGCACTTGTGTATTTGTTCTTCTGGGGGCAGTATATTGTGTGCACTGTGGTTATTTTGGTTCTGCTGGAGCAGTATATTGTGCACTGCAGATGTCCGGGGCATATATTGTGATGCACTGTGGTATTGTTCTGCTGGGCAGATATTGTGCTGCACTGGGGTATTTGGTTCTTTCTGGCAGTATATTGTCGTTGCATGTGTATGTTCTTTGGTTCTGCCGGGCGCAGTATATATTGCTGCACTGTGGTATTGTCTGCTGGAGCAGTATATTGTGCTGCACTATGGTATTTGGTTCTGCTGGGCGGTATATTGCTGCTGCACTGTGGTATTTTGGTTCTGCCGGGGCAGCAGTTATATTGGTGCTGCCACTGTGGTATTTGGTTCTGCTGGGGCAGTATATTGTGCTGTCTGTGGTATTGGTCTCTGGAAGCGCAGTATATCTGTTGCGGCGCACGTGGTATTTGTTCTTCTGGGGCACGTATATTGTGCCTGCACTATGGTCATTGGTTTCGCTGGGCAGGTATTTTGGTCTGCACTGTGGTATCTGTTCTGCTGGGCAGTATATTGTGCTTCAAAAGATGTGTATTTGTTCTGCTGGGCGTATTTTGTGACCTGCACTGTGGTATTTGGCTGCTCGCAGTATATTGTGCTGCACTGTGGTATTTGGTTCTGCTGGAGGCGTATATGTGCTGCACTGTGTATTTGTTTGCTGGGACATATTTTGTGCTGCACGTGGTATCTCGTCTGCCGGCGTATTTTTGTGCGACTGTACTGTGGTATTTTGTTCTGCTGGCGGGCGTTATTTTGGCTGCACTGTGGTATCTGCGTTCTGCTGGGGCCAGTATATTGTGTTGCACTGGGTATCTGGTTCTGCTGGGGCAGTATATGCTGCAACTGTGGTATTTCGTTCTGCTGGCGCAGTATATCTGTGCTGCACTGGTTATCTATGGTTCTCTGGGGCAGCTATATTGTGACTGCACTGTCGTATTGGTTCTGGCTAGGGGCGACCGATATATGGTCTGCACTGTGGTAATCTGATTCTGTCTGGGGCTAGTAATGTTGCTGCACTTGGGTATTTGGTTTGCTGTTGGCAAAGACTATACTTGTGCTTGCACTCTGCGTATCTGGGTTCTGCCTTGTGGAGGCATCATAATTGTAGCTGCACTTGTGGTAATTTGGTGGTCTGCGTATGCTATTATAATTTGTGCGGCACTGTTAGTGGTATCTGGTCTGTCTGTTGCGGCACAGATTTACACTTGAATGCTGCACTGTGTATTTGGTTCTGCGTGGGCAGTTTATTATTGTGCTGCACTGTGATTTTTGGATCTCATGGCGTAGCTACTAGTGCTGCATCTTCGTGTCCATTGTGCTGCACTATTGGTATTTGATTCTGCTGGGGGTATTTTGTGCTGCACTGTGTATTGGTTTGCTGGAGCAGTATTTTGCTGCACTAGGTTTTGTTCTCCGGGGCGGTATATTGTTTGCCACTGTGTATTGGTTCTGCCGGGGCAGTATATGTGCTGTACTGTGGTATCTGTTCTGCTGGGCGTTATTTGTGCTGGACGTGGTTGGTGGTTCTGCTGGGGCATATATTGTTTGTACTGTGTATCTGGTTCTGTGGGGCAGTATATTGTGCTGCAACTGTGGTATTGGTTTTCTGCTGGGGCAGAAATTGTACTGTACTGTGGTATTTGTTCTTCTGGGGTCAGTATTGCCACTGTGGTATTTGGTCTTCTGGGGCAGTATATTGTGCTGCACTGTGGTATCTGGTCTGTGGGCCATTATTTGTGCTGCACTGTGCTATTGTTCTCTGTGGCAGTATATTGTGCTGCACGGGTATCTGGTTCTGCGGGGCGTATATTGTAGCTGCACTGTGGTTATTTGTTTCTGCTGGGGCAGTATATTGTGCTGCATGTGGTATCTGTTCTGCTGGGGCTTATATTGTGCTCACTGTGGATTTGGTCTGCTGGGCAGATATTGTTGCTCACTGTTCGTGTATCTGGTTACTGCCTGGCCTACCAGTCCTATCTTGTGCTGCACGTGTACTCGTACTGTATCTGCTGCCGGCGTATTGTGCTGCACTGTGGTTCTGCTTCTGCGCGGGCGGTATTTTGTTGCCTGCACTGTGGTATTGTTCTGCTGGGGCTAAGTGTATATCATATAGTATTCTTTCGCATGCACTGTGGTATTTTGTTCTGCGGGGCAATATATTGCTGTAGCTGCACTGTGAGATAATATGATCTGCTGGCAGATATTGTGCTGCACTGTGGTTTTTAGCTTAAGCACTGTGGCTTGGTTTCAAAGAAAATTCTGCCTGGAGGGCCGTTTATTTGTGCTGCACTGTGGTATCTGTTTGCCGGGGCGGTATTTTGCTGACTGTTGCACTGTGGTACTGTTTCTGCCCGCGGGCTAGTATTATTTGTGCTGCACTGTGGTATTGGTTCTGCTGGGCAGATATTTTGTGCTGCACTGTGGTATCTGGTTCTGCTGGGCAGTTATATGTGCTGCTGCACTGTGGTACCTTAAGGTTCTGCTGGGGCGTAGTATAGTTAAGGTTGCACTGGAGGTATCTAGGGTATCTGGCTGCCGGGGCGGTATTTTGTGCTGCACCTTGTGGTCATCTGGTCTATTTGTGCTGCACTGGTATTGGTTTGGTGGGCGGTATTTTGTGCTTGCACTGTGTATCTGGTTCTGCTGGGGCGTATTTGTGTTGCACTGGGTATTCTGTCTGCTGGGTTCAGTATTTGTGCTGCACAAATGGTCGCTGGAGTCGGGTGCTGACGGTTTTAGCGAGATAATTTTTGTTTTTTTCCAAGTATATGACTTGCATGTATATTTGGTTCGCTGGTAGTAAGTATACTTGGTATCTTTTTGCTGCGTATTTTGTGCTGCACTGTAACTGTTCTGGGGGCGTATTTTGTATTGTATCTGGTACTGCCGGAATATAAATGCGCATGTCATCTGGTTCTCTATTTCTCCTGATTGCTCCCTTCTTACTCTGTTGATTCTCTCAGGACATGCTACAAAATCAGGCCACTTTTAGGTTTTTTTTTTCCTCCCAGGGCTCCTTTAAGTTCCCAGTCCGCCCCTGCTGGGCAGATTTTTATTTGCGTCACTTAAAATAAATCATCGGTGAGAATATTGAGCAGGCTCATTGGCAGATTCCAGATAGAAAGGCCTCAAATCCCCATGTAGATCTGAGGCACGTCCACAGCAGATCTCCAAGTGTCAGCCCTGGAGCCTGGGGTGGATCTTCTCCGAACTACACCTCGAATTAGCTGTAGGCGAATCTGTGACTTGTGAATTTACCTTAACAGTGAGGTGACTAGTCCATAGCAAATCCTGTAGTTAGAATGGGCTTTACTAGAGGCCACCAGAGCAGGTAGGTGCACAGTAAGGAAAGCACAACCTGGAGACAACTCTGCCATTCTGTGCGGCCTACAACCATTTCTGCCACCCCTGTATTTGGGACGTCCCTCTGTTCAGTACTCTTAGTGAAATAGATGGTTGGGCATGAATGTGACTCTGTTGTAGTTTATAGGGGGTGTGACCCTTGCTTTCTCTTTTGGGGATATTACGGATTTCTGGTTAGTTCCCGGAAATCTAACCCTCACAGTAATTACTGTTGATGTGTCTCAGATGGGAATACCCGTCTGTCACCTTCAGACCAAAAAAATGGTGCACCCCCTGGATTATATCTCTGAACCCACACATCAATACAGACCCGGTCAGAGGACTGCCGTCATCTCCAGACGCTTTCAGGCAGTAGATATTGTGGGCAGTAATTACAGATGATGAGGAAAGTCTAATATATACACCATATAAAACCGCTGCACAATGTGATGCAGAGAAATTAACCAGACTTTCTTGAGACGTTCTCTAAACACGTTGTCTTTCTATGTCCTGCAGCCATGGTTCCAGACCGAGGTGGTGCGGGTCAGTGTGAAGGCGCTGGCGCTGAGCTTGTCGGGGCCGCGGGTCGCTCTGTACCCGGAAGCTTTCTTCAGCAGGCTTTACAAACTGCAGCCGGAGAGTTTTAGACCATCCAGGTAAGAGCTGATCCCATCTCTGCCACCTATCTACCTCTAGGTTACATTCACACGGCGTGCCGTGTTTTGCTGCCCGCAATTTATGGAACAGGCGGCCCATTATAGAAATGCCTATTCTTGTCTGCAAAACTGACAAGTATAGGACATGTTTTACTCTTCTTGCGGGGCCATGGAACGGAGCAACGGATGCAGACAGCACACAGAGTGTTGTCCACATCTTTTGCGGCCCCAATGAAGTGAATGAGTCTGTATCCCAGCCACAAAAATGCAGCTCGGATGCGGACCAAAACAACTGTCATGTGAATGAGGCCTTACTGAAGTCCTCAGTCCCAAGCAGTTTACAGTGGGATTAGGATGCTCTTGACATGTTACATTTGCGCAGAGCTAACAAAACTTTTAATTTCCACATGAACATTTTCCACAATCAAACTTAAAGAAGAACTCCCACAAAATTTTTTATTCTCTGACCTGTTAGAAAGGGTGCATGATGTAATCTGTAGTGATTGTCGTTTTCTTATCAGTGACTGTTTCTGTGAGTAAAAACCTCTCTTCTTATTGTAGCTGGGTCATGTGACCAACTCCCTGACCTCCAACTGACCCAGGACAGGAAGCCAGTCACTTCTCTATTCATTCCTATGAGACTGAAAGTGAGGCTGCCTTAGGAATGCATAGAAAATTAGACTTCCTGTCCACACATAAGTCTGTGTGAGTTGGTGGGTCTAATTCCTAGTCACATGACACAGATAAGAAACTTCAGGGAGATATAAGTCAAAAATTCAGACACTGGTAAGAAAGTGACATTCACTACAGATTACATCATGTACATTTCTAGCAGGACATGGAATACATTTTTTTGCGGGAGTTCTTCTTTAAGGTTTACTTCTTTTAAGTGGGGCTTCCTTGTGACAGTCTCCACTTTTTTGACCTGTTACAAGCTATAAAAGTAGAGCCTATTTATTGCTTTTATAAAATACCAAAGGCAATAGCTGGATGTCAGCTCAACCGGCTGATTTTGGCAGGATCTGGGTATGAAGGCTGGAAGTTGAAATTGTTACTTATGCTAAAGCTTAAAGGGGTTGTCTCACTTCAGAAAGTGGCATTTATCATGTAGAGAAAGTTACTACAAGCCACTTACTAATGTATTGTTATTATCCATATTGCCTCCTTTGCTGGCTGGATTCATTTTTCCATCACATTATACACTGCTCGTTTCCATGGTTACAGACCACCCTACAATCCATCAGTGGTGGTTGTGCTTGCACAATATAGGAAAAAGCACTAGCCTATGTGAGCTCCCATGGTCACGGCCACCAGAGACTGATGCTTTTTCCTGTAGTGTACAAGCACGACCACCACTGATGGATTGCAGGGTGGTCTGTAACTATGGAATCGAGCCGTGTATGATGTGATGGAAAAATGAATCCAGAGAGGAAAGAAGGCAGTATGGATAATCACAATACATTAGTAAGTGTCTTGTAGTAACTTTCTCTACATGATAAATGCAACTTACTGAAGTGAGACAACCTCTTTAAAGGGGTTTTCTTGTGGTAATTATTTTTTATCAAGTGTCCATAGCCTGCCCCCGAAACAGAAGGTTCATACTTACCTGCTCCAGTCCTCGCACTATTTGCATCCCTCAGTACATGGCATGGTCATGTGCACTCCTCCAGCCAATGACTGGCTTCAGTGGTGGCCACATGACCACTGTAGCCAACTGGAGCAGTGCATGTGACCATGCCTATACACCGTCGGATGCAAACAGTGCGGCGAGCAGGTAGGTATGAATCTTCTTTTTCAGGGGGCAGGCTGCGGAGACTTGATAAAACATCATTTGTGGAAAACCCCTGTAAAGGGCTTATCCAACCCCTATAATGCCCCCACCAATGCCCGGGCCCCTCGTATACATTATATTTAACTGCTCCCCGTTACCCGCATCGCTCCAGATCCCTACGCAGCCACCGCTGCATTTCCTGATCGCTCTAATCAAAATATCCGGCAACAGGGGGAGCAGCCAATGACAGTCCTTTACAGGGACGAGCCTCCCTAGCATCTCAGAGTGCAGAGATCCGGAGCAACGCAGGTATAATGTATAGGAGGGGTCCTTATAGGGGATAGATGACCCCTGAAAGGGTTTAAATTCTATATGTAATATCCTTCCCATTCCGATGCTACATTTTAATTCCAGGTCAACTTTACATAAATTTTCAATAAAATAAGTGCCAAAATAAATGCTTTTATTATTATTTCTGTTACTAATGTGACCGAGCATCCATAGCCTCATTATCTTCCTGTAATATCACACAGGCGGCTGCGGATTATTAGATTAGTGATGGTTTTCTCCCCTTCTATACTTTTGACAGCACATTCTAGTTACATAGAGCCTGAATGAGCTGCTTAGTATGGCTTCTTGAATGCGCAGAGCTAGTGAAGATGACTTGGTCACTGCAGCAGATCTGAGTTGTCTATTGGCACTGCTTTTTCTGTTTCAGTTGACACACTGTGCAATTCCAGCTCTGCTACATCGGCACATGACGTGGTGGGGTTTTCCTACCGGCTTGGTATTACGGTTTGTGTTGGAAGCTGATGTTGTCGTTTCCTTTTCAGAAATGCAGTATGTGTCAGATATCCTGAGCTACATCGATCATGGAGATCCTCAGGTTAGAGGAGCCACGTCCCTTCTGTGCGGCACCATTGTCTTCTCCATACTGAACAAGTCCCGATACGATGCAGAGCATTGGGTGACTGTCGTTAAGAACCGCACAGGTAACTTGTGAGCCTGATATGCTTTAGTGCTTAGTTTACATTTTTATAATTATTAAATTCCCATTTAAAAGGCATCTGTCAGCAGTTTTCTACCTCTGACACTGGCTGACCTGTTACATGTGCACTTGGCAGCTGAAGACATCTGTGTTGGTCCCATGTTCATATGTGCCTGCATTACTAAGAGAAATGGTGTTTTATTATATGCAAACGAGTCTCTAGGAGCAACGGGGGCGTTACCATTACACCTAGAGGCTCTACTCTCTCTGTAATGGATGCGTCCTCTGCACTTTGTTTGACAGGACCAGGCAGTGTAAACATCTTAACTCCTGGCCCTGACTTCTCCTAAGGTAAATTAAAGTGCAGAGAGAGCAGAGCCTCTAGGTGTAACGGTAATGCCCCCGTTGCTCCTAGAGGCTCATTTGCATATAATAAAACTTCATATTTCTCAGCAATGTGGACACATATGAACACGGGACCAACACAGATGTCTTCAGCTGCCAAGTGCACATGTAACAGATCAGCCAGTGTCATAGGGACAAAACTGCTGACAGATGCCCTCATGTTAGGACATCCTTGATGGGGGAGAGCTGCATAAACCTGAGAGCTGATTACTAAAAGCGACTTTTCGTCTTTTTTTTTTTTTTTTTGTAGGAAATAACTTTTCTGTGGAAGATTGCATTCCGTTATTGCAAAAATCCCTTAGAGATGAATCATCAGTGACATGCAAGATGGCTTGTGCAGCGGTCAGGGTGAGTGGGATTCTGTCACTGATTTAAATGGCTATTCTCAACTTGAGCATTTATTTGTCTGATAGATGCAGGTTTCAGTCTAGAGTTCGGGTGTGGGGAATGGGTCCGTGTGGCGTGGTGGTAGGCCGCCCCATCCAGGCAGAAAATGAATGGAGAGGTGACCGCACATGTGTGCTTCTCTCTCCATTCACTTCAGTGGCGGTTATGAGGAACATCTGTAAGAAGCTCTCTGTAAATTGGTTCAGCGGGTGCAATAGCACTGGATAGTGCACCGAACAGGAGTGCACTGCATGCATCATGAATGGCACCATGTTGCAGCTATGGCATTCGGCCAGTCTGACAAAATTAGCATATAGTGCACCCCAATTCATGCAGTAACACCCTTTCATTTTCTTTACCTTTAACCAGTTTGAGCCCCGGAGGATTTTTCTTAATTTTACGGTTTTGTTTTCCTCTCCCTGCCTTCTCAGAGCCATAAGAAATCCACATAGGGTGGAATTGGGAAAAAAAAATTAGATTCCACCACAGTTTTATGGGTTTTGTTTTTATGGCGTTCCCTATATGGTAAAACGGACCTGTTACCTACATTCTCCTGGTCAGTACGATTATAGCAATTTATATAGTTTTTATCGCCATATTCTGACACCCATCCCCACTCCAAATAACCATATTTATATTTGGGGAAGGATTTTTGGGGGGGGGAAGTTAAGCAACGAAAAATGTCCCTAGGGCCTAACAACCAATCTATTTAGTAATGGAATCTATTCCATTATTGAATAGAAAATTCAGTATATTCGAAAGCAGTGTTGCCACCTGTAGGCCTGCATTAGAATATACTAGTAATAGGCCTTGTACAGACTTAGGCCTATTACTACTTAGATCAGTCTCGGCAAGCAAAAGGCGTGCCGGCCCCAGGGATATGCACTCCCAGGTTTATTAGCTCTCAGATGCTGTGGTCATTTGAGGAGTTAAAGAGGCTCTGTCACTAGGTTTTAACCTATGTATTTAAATACATAGGTTAAAACCCCTTAACTTGTACAGTTATAACATACCTTTATTGCAGAGTACAGCGCAGCGGTTGTGCTGGAAAACGAACTTAAAACTGTATGTTAATGAGCCTTCGGAGCACCGGGGGCGGGCTCTTTCTTCCTGAGCACCGCTTATTCACCGCCCCCCGGGGCCCGAGGCTCTCCCCCATGCCTAAGTCCACGCCCCTCTGGAAATAGATTGACAGCACTAGACCGTTCGGCCCTAGCGCTGAAATCCCGCGCCTGCGCAGTTCGATCGCGCCGGCGCGTGCGCACAAGGATAGAAGCGCTTGCAGTGTTCGTCACTGCAAGCGCTTCTGCGCATGCGCCGGCGCAATCGAACTGCGCAGGCGCACGACTTCAGCGCTAGGCGGTGAAGAAGCGGTGCTCAGGAAGACAGAGCCCGCCCCCCGGTGCTCCGAAGGCTCATTAACATACAGTTTTAAGTTCGTTTTCCAGCACAACCGCTGCGCTGTACTCTGCAATAAAGGTATGTTATAAATGTACAAGTTAAGGGGTTTTAACCTATGTATTTAAATACATAGGTTAAAACCTAGTGACAGAGCCTTTTTAAATGTCTGTGCTCTGCATTTTTGTACATTTTCAACCCTTTGCAGATTTTTTTATTTTATTTATTTTGCAGCATATTTTGTCTTGGTTGTTTTTTTTTTTTTTTTTTTTTGCAGACAGTGTCTTCTTACCACTAGCATTTTATTCATGGCTTTTTTTTTCCCCTATAGAGAAGCTGATGCCCAAAAAAAAATAAAAAAGCCAAGAGTTTCAGCATGCTGCATTTCTGAAAAGACGCCAGATAAACGCCACCTAATGAACAAAAACAGCATGTGCAAAAAGCGTGTCCTGCTATATTTCCCACAGAACTTCAGCTAGCTTCAGCAGCCACTCGCGTTTTTACCACCAAAAATGCAACAAATACCTCAGACGCAGAACAAATGCCCCAAAATTCTCTTGATTGGCAAAAAAAATAACCAAAAATTCCAGGTGCCAAAAAATGCACCAAAAACAGCAGTTGCAAAAAAACCTCATGTGCTTCAGCTATCTTTCAGGTTTATGGACAGATTGTGCCGTGTATACATGTATATGTCTCTTTTTCAGCACTGCATATCCAGCTTATGTTGCAGTACATACAGCGAGCTCGGGCTGCAGTTGATGATAGATCTGCTCACACTGAAGAACAGTTCCTACTGGCTGGTGAGGACAGAGCTCTTGGAAATACTTGCAGAAATTGATTTCCGGTAAGTAAAAGAACTTCCCTCCAGATGAGTTTATGAGCAGATATATGCGGTTTCCTTTGGGAAAAAAATATGCTTAATGATAAAATTCCAGAATTTTATTCTCCGTGTATGGCATAGCAGTTCAGTAAAAGTCAGTGAGGCTGAGCTGCAATACCACATACAACCTGAGGGCATGTGCGGGCACTGTCGCCCATACTTTTCTAATCCTTCTTATACCGCATGGCTGTGTCTTTATCAGAGAAAATCGGAAGAAAAGTAGTGTGTGTTAGAAAATCATTAAGTTATCTTGTGGCATATTTAATATGGGACTAAATCTTTTTGGGAAAATATGAAAACAGTGAGGCAGATAGTTACCAATGGTCTGGACAGATTTATTATGGCCAGCATCCCTTTTTCTTATGCGTTATCCTACTTGAGTTGTGATAGTGATACAGCTGCAGCAGAAAGGACGCACCTCCTGAGCTGTGATAGGAAGAGAGCTGCAGCAGAAAGGACACGCCTCCTAAGCTGCCAGCTTGATATAAATCTAGCAGAGCAATGAATGGGGCGATCTCTGGCTCCATGTGAGGTACAGGGCTGGTTCTAGCTTTGTTAGAAAGATACTTTGTACCATGATGTCTGATTTTAATTCATCTTTGGATAACTCCTTTAACCCTTTCACCCCCGGAGGTTGTTTCGGTTCTGCATTTTCGTTTTGTGCTCCCTGCCTTCAAACAGCCATAACTGTTTTATTTTTCTGTTCACATAGCTGTATGAGGGCTTGTTTTTTGCAGGACAAGTTGTACTTTCCAACGCCACCATTTAATATTGCATATGGTGTAGTGGGAAGCGGGAAAAAAATTCCAAATGGGGTGAAATTGTAAGAAAACCGCTATTCCGCTACAGTTCTACGGGTTTCTAATTTACAGCGTTCAATGTGCATTAAAACTGACCAGTTACTTTCATTCTACTGGTCAGTACGAATCCGGCAATACCTAATATGTATAGTTTTTCCTGCGTTTAGATGGTGATAAAATAATTAGAAAGTTGCCCTTTTTTTTTTTTTTTTTCCTTGTCATATCTTGACCCCTATAACGTTTTGGTATTTATGTGTACAGAGCTGTATGGGGGCTCATTTTTTGCGGGGCGGTCTGAAGTTTTTATTGATACCATTCTGGTGTGTGTATGACTTTTTGATCACTTTTTATTTAATTTTTTTTAGGAAAAAAAGCGACAAAAAACGGCGAATCGCCATTTGGACGCTTTTTCCGCCCACACAATTCGCCGTATTGAAATTTTTTTTTATATTTTAAAAGTACGGGCGTTTTCGGTCACGGTGATACCCATGATGTCTATAATTATTGTTATTTAGGTATTTATTTTTTACTTATACGGAAAGGGGGGTGATTTGAACTTTTATATCTTTTTTATTTTTTATATATTTTTTAACTTTTTTAAAAAATTTTTGTGATTTATTTTAAAGCTCAAATATGAGCTGATCTATTGTGGTTTGTTTTTTTTTCTTTATGAGCAATCATGGATTTACTAGATGCAGTTAAATCCATGAATTGCTCATTTCTTATCCTGGCCTGCCATCTAGTGGCCAGAATAAGAATTGCAGTTTGAAAACTGTAATCCTCACCAGCGAGGATTACAGTTTTCATATGGTGTACAGACACCCCGATTTGGCCAATCGGGGCGTCTGTACACCACCCGGAAGCGTAGGCTTCCGGGTTCAGACGCATCCTGATGCCGTGATCACGTGTGATCACGGCATCAGAAGGCCCTGGAAGTCGCCGCCGACGGAGTTAAGAAGCGGCAAGTCTCTGCTGTTAGAAACAGCAGAGACTTGCCGGCCATGACGCCCGCCGCGCCGGTCGGGAAGGGGTTAATAAAGGCACTGCTATAACTGAATTGCCGCACATCTTTGGAGGCTTGTGCACACACTCTTGCATTTTAGACAGCAGCAGTTTTCATTGTCCTCTGTAATGTGAGACCCGTATCGAGCATGAATATTGTGGTCATTATAGAGTGACCGAGGACAGGAGCTGATATCAGCGGTGACCATCTCTGTATCGTGATATATGGGCAGCAGTCTCCTGTACGTGCGGCACATATCATAACTCCTGCTTTTCTCTCCGCAGGCTAGTCAGTTTTTTGGAAGGCCGAGCAGAAGGATTGCATAGAGGCGTCCATTCTTACACTGGGGTAAATATGACTACTGCTGGATGTATAACGGGGGGGTGTAAGGCGGCGGTGTCACTGACAAGTTCCATCATGAGCTATGTATATATTCTCTCTAATGTCTCCTCTTTATGTTGCAGCTGCTGCACCTTCAGGACCGAGTATTAAATGGCGTCATCATAAGCCTTCTCGGAGATGAAGATGCTCGAGTGAGACACGTGGCAGCGGCCTCATTAGTTCGGTCAGTTTACATGTTGGAGTCTATTTAATCTCCATTTTAGTCTACACAAATCTCAAAGCCACAAGTCTAGACTTCTCTAGGCGTAGAAATCAAAGACATTTTTAAAATAGTTGTGAAAGAAAATACTAATTCTGGTGCCGCAGCCCCACCGCAGTTCCTCAGGACAGTGGCGTGACCTCATCAGAGCTGTGCCTTGATTGGCTGCTATGGTCATTTGTAGTGGTGAGCGACGCGAGCTCCAGATGCTACATCCGAAGTCGCTTTGTTCAAAGCTTCGGATTAATACTGTACATAGATCAGTCTTCGTAAAGTATTGAAATGTACGGACTCCGATGATCTGAAGTCAGTTATACACTTCTGAGGTACCAGTCGGAACCAAAGCTGAGTTTGGTTCCACGTTTTAAAAGTGGTTTTCCACTTTAAAAATCAGCTACCGAATTTATCTAACGAAATCTCGCGAGATTTCGCAAATAACTGACCGGCTGATTGGAGCCCGTAGGTTTTTAATACTGTACAGAGACGGATCTCCGTACTATATTAATCTGAAGTTAAAACGAAGCAATTTCGGATGTAGCATCCAAAGCTCGCTTCGCTCATCGCTAGTCATTTGATGACACCTGTGCCAAAATTCCACCAGTGGCCACGTTTGTTCTGCTTTCCATTGCTGTAACAAGATGGGTCATGTCTCTCCTGGTTGCGGTACGCGGACAGCCACCGTGGCACCTTGCTCGCTGCTTAGCTCCATTGAATTGTATTGGTCCGTGGCACTCGGGGAGAACTACTGGGGTAGAAATTGTGGTGGCTTCTGCCACAGTTACAGTTCGTCAAAATCCTCCACGTGAACGTATCCTAAAAAGGGGTTTTCAAGATTCTCTGAATCTCAGAAAATACTTTTGAAGGTGCTAAACAGACTTTGAAAATTGGTGGACTATCCTTAGACTAGGCCATCCTTGTTAGATTAGTGGGGGTCTGACTCTTACCATCCTGTAGATCAGCTGTTTGATTCCCCTACAACTTGGGCCTAGAATTTTTTGCAGACTCTTCATAGTTTTTATCAGATTTCATCCTGATTCATACGGCACATGCCGTACTTTACGTAGCAGCTGAACTTTGTGTTGCTACTTTGTCCCATTCACTTGAGTGAGACCAGTCTGCAATCACGAGCACAATATATCGTGATGGTGTACAAACCAGTGTAATACCATAGGCCGACGCAGATTAAAACATTTTTATGCTCTGACCTGTTAGAAACGTGCATGATATAATCTGTAGTGAATGTCATTTTCTTATCAGAGGCTGAAATTGAGAGTTTCCGCTCTCTTCTTATTGTAGCTGGGTCATGTGACCAACTCCCTGACCTCCAACTGACCCAGGACAGCAAGCCAGTCACTTCTCTATTCATTCCTATGAGACTGAAAGTGAGGCTCCCATAGGAATGCATAGAAAATTAGACTTCCTGTCCACACATAAGGTGCTGTGTGAGTTGGTGGGTCTAATTCCTAGTCACATGACAAAGATGAGAAACATCAAGATGATATAACTCAAAAAATCAGCTACTGGTAAGAAAATGACAATTCACTACAGATTACATCATGTACATTTCTAGCAGGACATGGATAAAATTTTCTTCTTTAAGCCTATCCTACAAGGCATTTAGCCTGATAGGGCTGATGATGCAGACAAAAAACCATACTTTTATTTTCTTCATGTAGTAGGTCCGGTGTGGCAGAAAAAGCAACTTTAAAAATATTGCAAATGAGTGTATTCGAGCACTCGGAGGCGGGCTTATGCTCTCCGAGCACCGCTCTGCGACGCCCTCCATTCCTTGCTAATGTTGGCCACCTGCACCTAATCACACCCCCATGTCAATGCGTGCGCACTGGATCTGTTCCTTCTTTCCTGGCTTGTGTGTATGTCCAGTGCGCACGCACCGTCATGAAAGCGAGTGCACAGGCGCGGGATCTCATCGCTAGACCGACGGGTTTAGCGCTGTCAATCAAAAGACATGGGGGTGTGATTAGGTGCAGAAGGCCAGCATTAGCAAGAAACGGGGGCGTCGCAGAAGCGGTGCTCGAAAGGCATAAGCCCGCCTCCAAGTGCTCGAATACCTCATTTGCATATTTTTAAAAGCTGCTTTTTTTTGCCACACCGGAACTACTACATGAGAAATAAAGGTAAGGTTTTTGTCTGCGTCATCACTGGGCTTGATCCGGGTGACAGAGCCACATTAAAGATGGTCCGTTTTAAGATTGGATAACCCCTTAAAGGATCTATTGCTGCAGAAATTGGTGGCAGTAGTGCTTTCACCTTGAAGAGCATTCATCACCTTTATTTTGTAACTATATACTGATGTTATCAACATGTAGAAATAGGCTTCACTGCAGCCGTATGGACCATAGCACACAATAGACAGTTCATGACTTCTTTGTGAGGGTTTTTTTTATAGAAATGCTCGTGTGACCTGTCCAGAGAGGAGGTGAATGGAGAGTCCGGTGTTATCTGTGTATAGGTGTTAGCTGTCATTGTAATCCTGCCTTTTGATTAATATGTCTGCTGAAAAGTCATCTGCACAGAACAGAAAGTATTTGAGATTTATATGTATTTGTATAAATTTTTATGCATGTTTTTTTTTTTTTTTCCCGTCCCCTCACAGGCTGGTTCCGAAGTTTTTTTTACAGCTGTGATCAAGGTCAGGCCGATCCTGTGGTGGCAGCCGCTCGGGACCAGAGCAGTGTTTACCTGAAGCTTCTCATGCACGAGACTCAGCCAGCGTCTCACTTTTCTGTCAGTACAATCACCAGGTGAGGAGGAGGAGGATTGTCAGAGGATGAACGTGTGCGCTTACTGTGGATTACACACGAGAATCCGTGCGGGGGAAAAAAACATGGCGTAATACATTACCGCAATGTGTATGAGGTTAGACAAATCTCATGCACACTTTACTTTTTCGTTTCCATATTGAAATTGACCTGCCATGAAAATTTTTAAATCTGCAGCATGTCAGCTGTTTGCGCGTTTTTTTGTTCAGATTTCACCCTTTTCAATGCAAGGATGAGCTCTGCAGCAAAAACTGCAAGTAACACATGCTGCGGAACTGCACATGAATCCCCATGGAAATTCATGCATGAAATTTATGCACCGTGTGCGGTAATCTTGGTATAAGGGCACGTCCACATGGGATGGATATTGCGCAAAAGTATCCACAACAAAATCTCTGTGACTCACATGTGGATTTTGCTGTGCTCTATGCCCTATATAAGGTCAGATCCACAGTGGATGAGATTTGCTTATATCCCATCCACTTTTCTGCAAGCTACAGATTTTCCACCTGCAATTCCACAGCATATACTTCCCATGTGGGAGAGACTATGGACTCTTCGTGACACAACTTTCTCAGGAGAAGAGTTGAAAAAGGTCCCGGCTGGATTTCAGAAATGTAATATTACAAGTTAAAATGACTACGTTACTGGATGTGGGGCGACGTCCAGGGAGTTTTTCTGATTTCCAAATTTGAAGTCAAGAAGGAAGTTTTTCCCTAAGAACAGGAAAATTGGCGTCTACCCCGTGAAGCTTTTTAGCCTTCCTCTGGATCAATATCGCAGGATAATTTGGCTGAACTGTGAATATCGCATTTATTAGGCTACTTTCACACTAGCGTTTTAAAATTCCGGTATTGAGTTCCGTCATAGGGGCTCAATACCGGAATAAAACGCTTCAGTTTTGTCCCCATTCATTGTCAATGGGAACAAAACTGAACTGAAGACAACGCACGCTGCGGTTTGCTCTCCTGTCCAGGGATCCGCACCAAGACGGATCCGGAATGACCCCCAATGCAAGTCAATGGGGACGGATCCGTTTGGTGTGGACACACCAGTAATCCGGATCTGTCCTCCATTGATTTGCAATGGGGGATCATTCCAGATCCGGCTACAGAGCTAGACATGTACATAAATACATACAGACATAGACATACATACAAACATACAAACATACACACATACATACTCACATACTCCAGGGACGCCGCAGAACGTCTTCACGCGCCTCCTGCGCGCAGCTATGACGTTTCCCCACTGCGCCCAGCAGAGGGCGCTGTGGGGAATCGTCATCACTGCGCGCAGGAGGCGCGTGAAGACGTTCTGCCGGCGTCCCTGGAGTATGTGAGTATGTATGTGTGTCTGTATGTATGTCTGTATGTGAGTATGTATGTCTGTGTCTTGTTCCATGTTAACATGTGTGGGGCCGGAGCGCTGCTCCAGCTCCACACATGTATCAGCGTTAGCACGGATCCGTTGGCACCCTTTAGGTGCCGGATCCGTGCTAACGCTAGTGTGAAAGAGGCCTTACCACAACATAAAGCAGCTGAAAGAACAGTTAAAGGGGTTGTTTCATGATGGACAATGGGGGCATATCACTAGGATATGCCCTCATTGTCTTATAGGCGCAATCCCACCTCTGGGACCCACACCTATATCCAGAATGGAGCCACGAAAGTGGTAGAGGGCACATTTATTATGGGGCCAGCAAAAATAGCCGAGCGGTACGGTGCCTTTAATTTCTATATATGGAGCCGGCTTGGTGGTGACCGTATCGGAGTCCCCGAGCCACCACTTTGCGGGGCTCCGTTCTTGATATAGGTGTGGGTCCCAGCACCTATAAGACAATGGGGGCGTATCCTAACAATATGCCTCCATTGTCCATGATGAGACAACCCTTTTAAAAATAGTGAACAGTGTGCAATGCATGTTCAAGTGTAATAAACCATATGTAGAGCAATGGGGGGGTGACACCATTGATTAGTATCATAAAAATTTTGTGTGATTTTTCTGTCGCCATGTAGCCCTAGCCTAAAGATGCCGTCAATTAGAGATGAGCGAGCATGCTAATCATACGCTAATCATACGTTTATTTTAATCTATACATAAATGCGTACGCATAGTGTACAAATTGTTAACATGCGTACGCATTAGTGTACAGATTAAAATATGCGTATGATTAGCGTACCAATTTTAAAAATACGCGAAATGGCACTCGAGCATGTTCGCTCATCTCTACCGTCAATCACCCAGTAAACGCTTGTTCATCATTCATTTATGCTGTCACCTCAATCATTGTTTCTGGGCAGCAGATCATGCTGTGTGAACACAGTTCTGCTCCCCAAAAACAATTAATCTGCAGGAGGACGAGCAATGTCAGTAGCCATCGCTCATCCCCATACAGTGCGTGTAAATGCAGCTCTTTCCTCCACTGACATGCATCAATGATCCCTTCCTGATAATTGCCTGCTCAGTTGGTGTATGTAAATGCAGATGTATGCTGTGTATTTTAATAGGCACAATACCACCTGTAATAAGGCTGGTACTTGGCTGGCATTGGAAGCACAGAGCTGCCCATGGAACCCTTCCTAGATCTTTACTAGAATCCTGCATAAGGTCAGCTGCCATTCAATGTTCAATAGCTGAACTCTGGTTAAAGGGGTTGAGCCATCATAGACAATGGGAGCATATCGTTAGGATATACCTCCATAGTATGATAGGTGCGGGTCCCACACCTATATCGAGAACGGAGCGGGGAAATGAAGGGAGGGCACACTGCGCGTGCGCACCCGTCCTCCATTCATTTCTGTGGGGCCGCCGAAAATAGCCGAGTGCTCTGCTATTTCCATCAGCCCAATAGAAATGAATGGGAGCGGTGGCCGCGCATGCACGTTGCGCTCCCATTCATTTCTATGAGCGCAGGGGGAGCTGCGCCTGGTGGTGGCCGGGCCCTGGGAAATCTGGGGTCCTCCAGGAGCAGCGCTCCTCCCTCCGCTGGGACCCGCACCTATCAGACAATGGGGGCATATCCTAGCGATATTCCCCCTATTGTCTATGATGGGAATACCCCTTTAAAGAGGACCTTTCACCACTCCTGACATGGCTGTTTTAATAGCTTCATACATTCCCCATGTAATAACAATTCTGGAACATCTATTCTTATGTCTCTATGTTGTACCATTCCTTTATTATTTCTACTAGAAGTTATGAATGAATTGCTATTAGCCTGCAGTAAGGGTACAGAGGGGAGGTGACCAGTTGCGGGTGTGTCCCTGCACAGACTGACTCTAGCCAATCAGTGCTGCCATGTTCAGACTGTGCAGGTACACACCCCCAACTGGTTACCTCCCCTCTGTTCCCTTACTGAAGACAAATAGCAATTCATTCATAACTTCTAGTGCAAATAATAAAGGAATGGCACAACATACAGACATAAGAATAGATGCTCCAGAATTGTTAGTACGTGGGGAATGCATGGAGCTATTAAAACAGGCATGTCAGGAGTGGTGAAAGGTTCTCTTTAAGGGAAGGTGACTGACGAATATGAAATGAATGGACTCCCTCAGCACAAGCTCCATATTTATTGTGTTATTTCTACTCCAATGGGCACAAGTCTAGTTTAAAGGAAAATGGGCGCAATGTTGAGGAGAATGTTTTGTTTCCTTTCAAAAATCAAGGATTTACATCAGTTATGCAATGGCGTCTTGTCAGCATTTTTAGAAAGCTTTGGCTATTAAGAGGCCGCAACTTTACTTGACTGCAAAGGCGTCAGACGATGAACTTAGAAAAATGGCGCTCTCCCTGTCTTTAATAATAGTGATTTCCTAAGCGCAGTTTTTCACGGATAATATATAATGATCTAAGCGCTCTGACTGTAAAACTGCTTGCAGGATCTACAGAGGGTACAATATTGTTCATGGTCCGACAGATGTCAGCATGGAGAATAACTTGTCCAAGGTGATCACGGCCGTCTCCCATGCATTAACCACATCGACCACACGAGCCCTTACGGTAAGTTTATGTATCATGCATAAGAAACAAGGAAATATGTGATTTTGTCACACAACCAGTCAGATGCTATTACATTATACTGACACTATTCACTAGCATATCAGATAATCGAATAGATTTTTACAGAGAAGCCATTTTATTTGCCAGGCCCAATATATTGTATGTAGCCTGTCACCAGTGTCCATCATAGCTTCCCTCCTGTTCTTAAGTTGTATCTGCCAGTCTTCTACAGTCCCATAGAGTTGGACTGGAGCGTTGCTGTGCTTGCTGGGGGGGTAGGTGTCAGGTTTGATAAATTATAAATTTTTATGGGGAGGGGGATCTGGTAATAAATCGGCTAAGTGAATATGATAAAGTGACTTTACTAAATATGTAAGGTATGAAATTGTGTGCTTCAGTGATATCAGCGTGCAAAACAATTAAAGGGGTATTCCCATTTCACAAATGTAGTTTGTATAGTTAGATATAGCCATACCAATATTATTACTAATAGAATGTATTTATATAAAATGTACTGTTTAGAAGATTTTCCTATTTGTATCTCCATTGTCCCACACACATCAGTCAGGCCGTTGCCCCTGGTTACGGCCACCGCGGCCTTGTAGTAGTGGTGGCCGGCTTGCTCCTGTTCAAACACGCTGAGGTAACTGCTGTATTGTGAACACACATTTCATGAGCATGTGGAGACACATCTTCAGGTACTTTCACATCTGAGTTTTGGACACTACCAGTCCAAAACACAATGGTCAGGATCTGTCCAAAACGCAGACTTTATAAACGGATCCTGCTCCATAGAGATGAATTGATCTTGAAACAGGATCCGTTTCTCTGCATTTTGGAAGCGCATACAAAAATGCTACAACCCTAAGATGTGTCTCCGCATGCTCATGTAATGTGCGTTCACAATACAGCAGTTACCTCAGAGCGGGTTTGAACAGGAGCAAGCTGACCACCACTTCTACATGGCCACGGTGGTCGTAACTAGGGGCAACTGGCCTGACTGATGTGTGTGGGACAATGGATATACAAATAGGGAAATCTTCTAAACGGTACATTTTATATAAATACATTCTATTAGTAATACTATTGGTATGGCTATATCTAACTGTACAAACTACATTTGTGAGACGGGAATACCCCTTTTAATGGAAGCATATTTAAAGGGGTTTTCCGTGATTTTACTACTGATGATCTATCCTCAGGATAGGTAATCAGTATCTGATCGGTGGTGGTCCGACACCCGGGACCCCGCTGATCAGCTGTTTGAGAAGGTACCAGCGCTCCAGTGAGCACCGAGGCCATCTCTCAGCTTTTCCTAGGCCAGTAACGTCACATTCATCGGATAGGTTATCAGTAG
>ONZH01016621.1:0-39030 GCA_900303285.1 Rhinella marina
AAATAGCACGCAGTATTTGTATATCACACTGGAATCTACAGATAATACGAATCTATAGACTGTGAGGTATATAGAAGGCTGATGAAATATATTTCCCTTGCCGCAGCACCGTGTATTACAGAGAGCACTAAAATGCACTGGCCAATATAGATATATTGATATCTAGGTAAAATTATCTTCAGATCTATCAATAAATAGCACGCAGTATTTGTATATCACACTGGAATCTACAGATCAATACGGAATCTATAGACTGTGAGGTATATAGAAGGCTGATGAAATATATTCCCTTGTCGCAGCACCGTGTATTACAGAGAGCACTAAAATGCACTGGCCAATATAGATATATTGATATCTAGGTAAAATTATCTTCAGATCTATCAAGAAATAGCACGCAGTATTTGTATATCACACTGGAATCTACAGATCAATACGGAATCTATAGACTGTGAGGTATATAGAAGGCTGATGTAATATGTTCCCTTGTCGCAGCACCATGTACTACAGAGAGCACTAAAATGCACTGGCCAATATAGATATATTGATATCTAGGTAAAATTATCTTCAGATCTATCAATAAATAGCATGCAGTATTTGTATATCACACTGGAATCTACAGATCAATACGGAATCTATAGACTGTGAGGTATATAGAAGGCTGATGAAATATATTCCCTTGTCGCAGCACCGTGTATTACAGAGAGCACTAAAATGCACTGGCCAATATAGAAATATTGATATCTAGGTAAAATTATCTTCAGATCTATCAAGAAATAGCACGCAGTATTTGTATATCACACTGGAATCTACAGATCAATACGGAATCTATAGACAGTGAGGTATATAGATGGCTGATGTAATATTCCCTTCTCTCAGCACAGTCATGCACAGGAATATATCTGTTTAGAGATGTATAGTTTGAGCTATGTGGATGGACAAGGTGTACCAGGCACAGCTCTGCACAGAATACAGGCTTACAGCATATACTGTATACTGTTCTTCAGAGAATAAATAGTCTTTAAAAAGACTTTTGGGGCTTCCTAACCTAACTGCTAATCCCTAACTCCTTGCTGCACACACTACACTAGCTAACACTGTCTCTCTCTTCTCCTTCCAAAAGCACAATGAGGCTGGTGCTGCAGGTCCCTACCTTATGTAAAGTAAGGTCACATGTTACTGCCAGCCAATCACTGCTGGGGAGGTATAGGGGCTGGTACATCACAGCAGGCGTTCCCACAGCCTTTCCTTTCATGCTGATTGGCTGAAAAAAGTGGGCATTTCAAACGGGCAGTGACTCACGGATATTCACGAGTCCACGCTGCCTCGGTATCACGAGCCGAGCCGAAGAGGGCAATATTCATGCGAATCACGAATATTGCCGCTTCGATTCGCTCATCACTAATTATAATGCATAGGGGTTTTTCTATTTATGTGTATTTGACTGCTCTATAACATGTTGCCTTCGGCTCAGGCACCATTTTCAATTCTCTCCCAATTAATAAATCCTGACGTTTTAACTAGTAATTCAATCTACCTAACTAAATATATATCCCTATACTGTCCCTGCAAGAACCTGAAATGGTTACCTTTTGTCTGTAATCGGTGTCTGTGAGAGACATGGGAGACACATCCTCTTACTTCAGTGGATGAGCTCACACAGAACTCTATGCTTCAAGGCTAGCACAGAGGATAATAGAACAGCCAATATATTCCCTCCTGATTGGTTGTCAGGCTGTATGCAAAGCATTATGGGCAAGCCCACCTGCCAGAGCCCTTCCCAGGGCCTTCATCCTCCCTGCCTTGTTTTCTCTCACTTGTGTATTGAACTTTAATAGAAGGGCGGGTGCCGTTTTGAATGATTTGTCCAAAGCAAGTCACCAAAACTTTGGATTTAGTCAAAAGGATAATTGCGAAATTCATGACAAATTAGATTAATTTAGAATCTCTCATCTTTAGTGGACATACAGTTTGATATGTTTGTGTCAATTTTACATATATTGCGTCCAAACATATACTTGATGTGATGCAAAACCAGATCTCTTTTAACCTCCACATCAGTTCCTCTATGCTATGCTATCCTCAAAAAGGTTGTATAAAAAGATTTCCCTTGCCTGACCTTCCTTTCTCTTGGTTCGAGACATCCGGAGAGGAGTGATACAAGATGACCAGCTTTAACTCCTTAATGACCCGACATCATGATGATGGAGCAGACATAGTAGCTGTGCGCGACCCAACCAATGCAGGGGCCTAGCTGTGCCTGACAGCCAGGTCCATACTGTATCCGCCAGCATTGCTGTAAACACCAGTGCCAGCTGTTTAACCCCTTATATCCCACTATAAATGCTGTTGGTGGCATATAAGAAGATTTCAGACGAACCTTTTAATATGTCACTAACCCCTGATATGCCACTAGCAATGTTGTCCGTAGCATATAAGAAGATTGCAGATGGAGAGGGCTCCCTCTGCCTCTCCATCAGCCCCCTGCTGCAATGACAGGGGCCAATGGCTGCCATGGCAACCTCAGGCCTCGCAAAGGCCTCGGGGTCTGCCATGTATGGACACGGCTCCCCCAATACAACATGTATTATACTACATTGAAACAGGCATCAGACCCTGAAATGTTGAAGTTAAAAAAAAGTGATTGCAAAAAATTATAAAAATATACATATTGGATATTGCCATGTCTGTAACATGACCTACACCCCTCAAGTAATAAAAATAAATAAAACCTGTTCCAAAACAGAGATTTTTTGTCACCTTGCCCAAAAAAAGTGTAATATTGAATAATCAAAATATCTTATGTACAGGGTGGGCCATTTATATGGTGTGGTGATGTGTACTGGAAAGCTGGAAGGGGTGTGTATCTCACTCAGGTTCCTCAACTGGGTGAGATAAATAAAATCCAGGTAGACGGTGCTGGCTTCAGCAAACTTAGTTGCTGGAGCTATTTTGATAGTAATAACTGGGCTGGATTTTATTTGGGTTGGGAAGGTAGGTCGGCAGTGGGACCTTTCCAACCCACCCAATTCCAGGGCATGTCTTTTTTCTCTGGCCTGAGGAGATCCCAGGTGAGGCCAGCTGGTGTAATCTGGGAGGGATAAGTAATCCTCCAGTGTGTCAGTCTGGGGAGAGGCACTGACCCTGAGAGAGGGTGAAGCCAGTGAGGCTTGGTGTGGTCTCAGCCAGGTGGGCTGAAGGGGACCACAGGCTACATATAGCCGGATCTCTCCCGAGACTCTGAATTTGTGTGGAGGTCTCGGCCCGGAAGCGGCTGACCCAGACGGCTGAGCGAAGCCGCAACAAAAGCTGCTTGTGAACAGCGTCTTATTAAAGGTGAGATAGGGAAACCTATGTCTAGCCAGAGCCTAGCCAGGCAGGTATTTTGGTTTATGATTTGTTTTGTGTTGAGTGCTGGTACCAATAAAATAGAGTTGGACCTGGAAAACCTCGTATTTATGAAGAAATTGTGTGATGTGACCCCCTGAGCGTGTACGATCCCTTACAATGGATACACCTAAATAAAATGGGAATGGTTGGTGATATTAACTTCCTGTTTGTGGCACATTAGTATATGGGAGGGGGAAAACTTTTCAAGATGGGTGGTGACCATGGCGGCCATTTTGAATTTGGACATTTTGGATCCAACTTTAGTTTTTTTCAATGGGAAGAGGGTCATGTGACACATCAAACTTATTGAGAATTTCACAAGAAAAACAATGGTGTGCTTGGTTTTAATGTAACTTTATTCTTTAATGAGTTATTTACAAGTTTCTGATCACTTATAAAATGTGTTCAAAGTGCTGCCCATTGTGTTGGATTGTCAATGCAACCCTCTTCTCCCACTCTTCACACACTGATAGTAACACCACAGAAGAAATGCTAGCACAGGCTTCCAGTATCCATAGTTTCAGGTGCTGCACATCTCGTATGTTCAAAGCATAGACAATTGCCTTCAGATGACTACAAAGATAAAAGTCTAAGGGGGTCAGAACGGGAGACCTTGGGGGCCAGTCAACTGGCCCACGATGACCAATCCACTTTCCAGGAAACTGTTCATCTAGGAATACTCGGACCTGACACCCATGATGTGGTGGTGCACCATCTTGCTAGAAAATCGTGCAGGGAATGTGCCAGCTTCAGTGCATAAAGAGGGAAACACATCATCATGTAGCAATTTCACATATCCAGTGGCCTTGAGGTTTCCATTGATGAAGAATGGCCCTACTATCTTTGTACCCCATATACCACACCATGCCATCAATTTTTGTGTTCCAGCAGTCTTGGAGGGATCTATCCTATGTGGGTTAGTGTCAGACCAATAGCAGTGGTTTTCTTTGTTAACTTCACCATTCACATAAAATTTTGCCTCATCACTGAACAAAATGTTCTGTGTAAACTGAGTGTCCTGTTCCAATTTTTATTTTGCCCCTTCTGCAAATTCAGTGCTCTGATCTGGGAATCCTCGTTGAGATGCTACAGCAGCTGGAGTTTGTAAGGGTGCCATTTGTTAGTAGCTAATATCCGCCGAAGGGATGTTCGACTAATGTGACTCTCCAGTGACATGTGGAGAGTGTTACGCTGTGGGCTCTTGCTGAATGAAGCTAGAACAGCCACTGATGTTTCTTCATTAGTGACAGTTTTCATGCGTCCACATTTTGGCAAATCCAACACTGAACCAGTTTCACGAAATTTGGCAAGCGGTTTGCTAACTGTAGCATGGGAGATGGGTGGTCTCATATGGTGTCTTTCATTGAAATCTACCGCAATGACCCGGGTACTGCGTTCACCAGGCATCAACACAATTTCTATCCACTCCTCACGTGTTAACCTCTGCAACATGTCAATGGCTGTAAACAAAGAGAAACTTGTAAGTAACTCTTGAAAGAATAAAGTAACGCTAAATCCAAGCACCCCATTGTTTTTCTTGTGAAATTTTCAATAAGTTTGATGTCTCACATGACCCTCTTCCCATTGAAAAAACTAAAGGTGGATCCAAAATGGCCGACTTCAAAATGGCCGCCATGGTCACCACCCATCTTGAAAAGTTTTTCCCCTCTCATATACTAATGTGTCACAAACAGGAAGTTAATATCACCAACCATTCCCATTTTATTTAGGTGTATCCATAAATGGCCCGCCCTGTACTCAAAAATTGTACCAATAAAAACATCAATTCTTCCTGCAAAAAAATGAGCCCCTACAGAAGACGATTGGCAGAAAAAAATATATATATGGATTTCAGAAAATGGAGACACAAAAACATGATTTTTTTTTTCCAAAAATTCAATTTATGATGTAAAACTAAAACAAAAAATAAACATAGACATATTTGGTATTGTTGCATATGTAATAACCTTCTCTTTAAAAATCATATATGTCCTGTCAGGTGAACACCGTAAAAAACAAAAATGGTGCCAGAACAGCCATTTTTTTGTTACTTTGCCTCACAAAAAGAGTAATATTGAGCAATTATAAATCATATGTTCCACAAAATTATACCAAAAAAACTGTCACCTAATCCCATAGTTTCCAAAATGGGGTTACTTTTTGGGAGTTTCTCCTGTAGCGGTGCATCAGGAGGTGTTGTGACATGGCAATTTAAAATTATCCTGGTGAAATCTGCCCTCCAAAAGCCATATGTTGCTCCTTCCCTTCTGAACTCTGCCATGTGCCCATACAGCAGTTTACGATCACATATGTTAACCCTTGCTGCATTATAAGAAAAAAAGTGGATTACAATGGAAAATCTGCAATTTTTTTTCCCTTTAATTCTTATGGGACAAAGTGATTTTAAACAAAGTGTTTAAAATCATATTTGAATAACTTGATGGCTGTAGTTTCTAAACATCATTCATGGGTGGTTTCTATTATGTAAACCCCACAAAGTGACTTCATAACTGAACTGGTCCTTTAAAAAGCGGGTTTTGGAAATTTTCTTACATTTTTTTTTAAAAATTGCATCTAAATTTATACCCCATCTAACATAAAAAATAAAAAAATAACATTTATAAAATTATGCCAACATAAAGTAGACATATGGGAAATGTAAAGTCATAACTATTTTATGAGGTATCACTATTTGTGTTAAAAGCAGAGACATTCAAATTTTGAAAATTGCGAATGTTTCCAAATTTTTGGTAATTTGTTTTTATAAATAAAGGTGAAATATATCTACTCAAATTTACCAGTGTCATGAAGTACAATGTGTCACAAGAAAGCTGTTTCAGAATGGCTTAGATAAGTAGATGTCTTCCAAAGTTATTACCACATAAAGCAACTTGTCAGATTTTCAAAATTTGTTCTGGTCCTTAAGGTGAAAAATGTGTCCTGAAGGGGTTAAAAAATAAAACAACAAGATTTTGTGTTAAAGAATGTATCAAGTTGTATTGCAAGAAATTCCTTTAGAAATTATGTAAAAGTGAATACACAGGCAGGGGCGAATTGGTCATAGACCTTACAGGGAAATTTCTCGGTGGGATGATGCCCATGAGGCCACCCAAGCCCTCCTTTCTGCCGCTGTCCAGGAACATAATGAGCTCTCAGTGCTTATTAACCCTGCTGTGGCCCACATCTAATCTCCTAAGCCGCTTGCTTCCTATCTTAATCATAGACAACTGGAGGAGGAAAGAATATGGCATCCAATGATGGCCACAATAGAAGGACAGATTTTGGGCCACTTTTAGGTTTTTCTTCCAGGGCCACTTTACGTTCCCAGTCTGTCCCTGTACACAGGTGGCTCAGTGGTTAGAACTGGTGCTGGGGTCCTAGGTTCAACATCTGCACGGAGTTTGTATATTCTCCTTGTGTTTTGATGGGACTCCTCCGGGTACTCTGGTTTCCTCCCACCCTCCAAAGACGTACTAATAGGGAACTTAGATTGTGAGTATGTTTTATTGAGATGGTAATGTCTGTAAAGTGCTGTAAAGGTGAGTTAAATACTGTAAATAACTATATTTGTACTAGAGATGAGTGAATGAGTTCTAGATTAATCAAATTTGACCTGAATTTTCAAAAAATGTGGGTCAAATTGTAATCCGAATCATCATCTGTATGTGTAATATTTTTGCTGAGATGTCCTCTCTCAGATAAACTATATGGGAGCTAACATTTTCTACCTAGCCATTTGTTAGAAAAAAGATGAAGAGGTTAAAATCCACCTCCACTTTGCTGCTTTACCGGCTCTGATTGTGATTAAAATATGGGCTCCACATTAGCAAAGATTATTCTAACAAGATACGATTCGTTGTGAGTAAGACAAAGATAATTACGGCGTTAAAGCAGATTGCGAGCTTTGTTTGCATATTATTTGCATGTTTACATTTTGATCCGGTTCTCACAGATTGGGGCTGACCTTTCTGTGTTCTGCTCAAGCTGTAATCTCTGTGTGTACACTTTCCATTTGTATTATCTGTTTCCATCTGTTCCTCCGTGTTAAAATCTCTCTGATTGTCTCTCTCCGACTTGTTTTGCTTTACAACGGCTGCTGTTTGCATTACAAAGGTGCGGTGCCACTTAGGACCACGAGCATCTAATGAGCATGATCATCCTAATTGGGCTTTATTTTGTTCTATATGTGAGGAACGTTCAGGGGCAAAAACAAAAGAATAAAGCATGCTGCAATTTTCCCAGTGTGCTTGTCGAAAACACTAGGAGGCGTCCAAAAGTGTGTCGGGCACTGGTGCCCTGCTGGCTGATTTGAGTACCTGCCACATTCCTGCTAATAGCAGTGTTTTTTGACAAAATATAAATGCTTTTTACGTATCAGTTTTTGCCTCACATGACTAATTTTATTGGCTATGTATGTATATTTTACTCATCTACTATACTAGTTTTATGTTGTGTATTCAGTAATAATTTTGAAATGTTTCTTTTAAATGGAATCTGTCTTCAGATAGTTACCTATTGTTTAAATCAAGTTTTTTATGTTAAACATATTTTTTTTTAGAATTTCTGGCAGTGGCGTACATAGAGAAGTAAAGGTCCCATAGCAAGGATCAAAGCAGGCATCCCCCCTCCCCACAGGACAGAAGGGTTTCAGCTTAAACCATTTTCATCGACCATTGGGCCATTTTTTCCTCTGCTTCATTTGCTAAGTCCTGACCAAGTTTTCACCTCCAGTAGAAGAGGAGATAATCCCAAAAATCAAAACTGGGCCCCCTCTTGCACTGGGTTCTATAGCAGTTGCATGGTCTGCCGCTATGGTAGTTTTGCCCCTGATTTCTGGGGATTTTCCGTTTACTTGTCAATGTCTATATCTAAAAAAAAATCCTAAAAGTAAAATATATCAAGACTTCCTGTTTTTGTAAACACATGGGCCATAGACACAATTAATTATGTAGGAGTTTTTCTAGGCACGCTCATTGGCTTGTGCAGTGGTCAGGGAAGAGAAGATAAGCTGTGATATCACCTATTGTGAATGGTGAACCCTGTTATCTATACATAGGTGATATCTGTCATCGTGTTCTGCCTGAGATAATAATGATAAGGCTACTTAAAAATTACCTTCCCAGAACTTGTAGTCTTCATGACCTATTAGGAAGCATAGGAAGCATTGGAATAATACAGCATGCACCCGACCGGGATCTGAGATAATACTGATCCTGGTCAATTAACCTCTCAGATGACATGGTCAACATCTGAGGGGTTATGACAGATGGAGAGGGCTCCTATTGTCTTCCAATTGTCTCCCCGTCTGTCATAGTGAGCTACCTGTGAAGCTGAGCCTGAGGCATGGCCGGACAGGTAGCCTGTCAAAATCCCATAGACTGTGATAGTATAGTAGGGCAGTCTATGGAAGCACATGTCATGAGATTGCATTTGTATGTCCACAAAGAAGACTAAAAAAGTACAGTAAAATAAATGTAAAAAGTTTAAAAAATTACAAAAGTATTACAAATTTAAATCCCCCACCTATCCCAATTTTACATATAAAATCAGAACCTTCGGCACCCCAGCTGTTCTGAAACTACATTTCCTAAAAATTTTCATTCATTTCTATGGGAGTTGCAAGAAAAACTGAGCAAGTATGCATGCTGGGAGTTGAAATTTCATAGCATCTGCAGTGCCAAAGGTTCCTGACCTCTGTCTTAGATGGATACCCTTATAGATGAAAAAACAGGCAAGATTCAGTTTGCTTAAAGTTTGCTGATCTTTTATTTTTATTTATTTATTTTTTCTTTAAAATTAGGTGGTGGAAGGGAGAGCCTAGTACATGTATCTGTGTTTCTCAACAACATAGGCATTGTCTAAAGGGTACTCTTTCTCACTGTGGAAAACCCCTAGTACGCCAAGTACATGTACACAATATTGTAGGCCAGGCAATGCTCCGCTGGGTTTCTGGGAAACATACTCAAATTAGATTTTCTGATGCCAGTGGATGTTAGACATGATAAATTTGCATATTATATCTCCATAATAGAAATAGTACCCACCTAGAGGTCCCCCCTAAGGTCTTGTGACTTGAAAAACTGTTCTTATATGCTTCATTCTGATAAAGGGGTTTTGTCTTGAAAGATCTAAATGCAGATAGGAGTCTGGGTTTGCTACATATGCATCTTTGAAAAGCAAGAAGACCTCTCTGCCAATCCACTGTATGAAAATAATACAGTGCTTCTGCTATCTAAAAAAAAAACATGGAAAAAAAGATACAAAACATCCTGCATGATATGATAGCAAATATGCGGATGTGAATGGCTACATTTATAAAATCACAGAAAATAATGCACTATGAAAATAGATGCAAACATAACATATGGACTAAGCCCTCACTCTATTAATAAAATCTGAGACTCTTAGCCAATATATTTTGATCAAAACACATCTGTGCCCACCTACCCAGCGCCACGGTGGTCTCAGTCAGGCAGGTCCTACGCTAACCTACCTATGCAATTGCATCTATGTTCATTGAGAGAGTTGTAAGCTTTGTGGTATGTTGTAATTCTGTTGATTCACAATAGTGAAATAGAATTGCTAAAGTTGTTGTCTGATTCTTCTACACTCATGATGTATCCTCAGGTGAATAGCAAAGAACCATCCCAGTGAGGTAAACTGGGACATCAGGAGCTATAAGTCCTCTCCTGCATAATAGAAACCAGACGGATCCATTATGGTGGCCATAGACTTCTATTATGATGGAATACCTCTAAAGGCATTCCGCTATGCATTTCATCATGGAATTACATTATGGTCTGTGGTAATGGAATCCATAACACAATTCAGCATATACCCGAACTTCAAAACTTGAAGTTCGCTCATACCTAGTGATGACTATTGTAGGCTCTTGATTTCTGGGGAAATATATTCAAATTACCATGTCTAACATCTGCTGGGTCTCTCTCAAAAAATTTTGGTTTCACTGAATGTGAACTTTTTGAGAAGTTTTGACCGAACTCCGAACCAGTTTGCTCTTTCTTAAAAATCATGTTTTATCGTTAAGGGTGGTTAGTGTACTGTGCATCTTACAGTCAGGGCAGCTGGACATGTTCAGAACTTCATGTGTTACACCACACAAAGATCAATTAATGTACTCTTTTTTTTCTGTGCATCAGTAGCCCTTTTTGTCCAAAAATCTGTTGTAATACTTCTACAGTTTGTAAGAGGTTTTTTTTAATTCATATTTCCTAGCATTACCATCAGCAAATGTGTATGAGCAAATGTGTCTTTTTCTTTACAAAAACCCGTTGCAGAGATAGTACTTGTTATTCATATGCCACTGGGAAAATGTTTTGCATGGCAGTGGTGAGGCAGCGCCACAGCAATGAGGCCAGATCCTATTGACACCTCCATGTTTTTGTTGGTCTGGTTTCCACACCAGGCACTTACCCACCCCCTACCTCCACGTTCGTCTCAATGGGCATCCTCCCATAGCTAACAGAAAGCCAACAGTGAGAGAAACCACAGTAGATCAGTTGCTAATCTGCATCATGCAGCAAATTTCCCACTGGATGCCTCCCTGCTAACTACAACTGGACAAAGTAGTCAACGACAATACCAATATTGTGGCTGCGCTGCATTTGAGGGAAATAACACATTCTCTCTCTATCTCTCTCTCCCCCAAAATTCAGACTGAATCACAAACTGGTAGAACCAGTTTGCTCATCCTTAGATCCCCTGTATGAGCCAGATTTATGGGATGACAATAGCTGTGCAAAGGAAGAATGCTAAAAATGGCTATACACATTCACGGTAGGATTGGGGTGCCTAGGGCTCAAAAGTAAACCTCATTGTGGGCGCCCACTGTATAGCTACATGCAAATATTACCGGATTCCTGCTCTTGAATCTGTAAGCCTACTGTTTATCATTTGCCTCATACCATGTTATGCTGGAGACACGTCTCTTTTCCTACAGGTTATTACCGCCCCTAGCAGCATCTGTAATAGTAAACTGAGAAGCTGGTGAAATTAGCTACCCAATTTTTTATATAAACTCATAGGCTAATTGACATGCTGTACACTGAATATCAGAATGTAGTGCAGTTAGAGTACCGTGCCATATACCACTTTTGCAGGAGGTGGAGGACTAGGGTCCCACTATGGCTCAGTGGAGGATTTTCCTGCTCCTATTTGGGCCAGTCTAAGCATGTACACATTAATCAAATGTTGATCAAAAAGGAAGATTTCAAACACAGTGATCATTTGTTGGTTGAAATGTAATAAGAAGAGACTGCATTAGCTGAGACACAACTGACCTTCAACATCAGGAAAGAAGTCCAATGTCCAATAGTCTCTAGTTCTTGACTGTGGATGATATAGCTAGCTATCATACGAATGACCTTTCCATGAAACTCCCATGATCAACTGTTGGAAGGCACCGCAATGCTCAAACATCTGCTGCATCTTCTTCCTCAGGCTGTGATGTCACATCCATCGGTCACTTTGCCTTCAAGTGAATGGGATTGAGCTGCAATACCAAGAACAGCCACTATATAATGTACAGTTCTGTGCTTGGTAAATAGTGTTTAGCTGAGTGCTGTGCTCTCTTCAAATATCTGATCATGAGTGTCAGAAATCAGATCCTCAGAGGTCAGATACTGATGACCCATTCTGAGTATAGGTCATCAGTATGCTTGTACCAGGAAGCACCTCAAGCTGCAATACCAGGGGCAAAATCCATAATCATCTGCTCCATGCTGCTCTGTTCTTGTCACGAATGTGTCTGCATCAGGTTGCAGGCGATCGGCTAGACTTTCAAAAGAGACATAATTTGACATGTTTTCCTCTTGTTTTGGTTGCTGTTTACCACACCCCTTCCCCTCAGCTGTTGCGGGTGTGGTGATTGTCTTTCCCCTATTTATCCCTTCCTCTCCCAGTATCCCTTGCAGTTTATACTTTCTGCTGACATTTTTGTGTGTGGTGTGGATCTTGGCTGAGATCCGGTTGCTGCAATATCTGCATTAAGATAAGTGTCATTTTCCCTTTTGTGTTTATCCTACTTTTCCCTGTTGTGGTTTTGCCTTCTGGAGTCTCCTGTGCGTCCGTCCTTTAGGAGGAACGGGTTGACTCCTTCCCCTGTCACTAGTGGCAGGGTTCTCTAGGGTCAGGTGTTATTAGGTTCCTGTGTATGAACTCTTCTACCACTAAGGCCTGTTCATACTGGTAGTCAGTCAGGGCCTAGTTTCAGGGTTTCCTGCAGGAGGTGACCGTTTCCCTTGTTTGGTCCTTTTCCCTTCCCTCTTACGCTTGGTGTGGCTATACCCTCCACACCAGAGCATGACATTTCCACTCTGGACAGTGTCATTGGCTGCATCTAGATATGTGACCCCGTCCATGTGGAATATGATAGTCAAAGACCAGAAGGCTAATGAAATTAAGCAGGAAGTCAGAATGAATAAGCAGGGAGTAAGTAAGTATAGATTTTGATACAGGTATTCCAGACTGGGGAGCAAATTTAAAAGAATAGGGCTACACAGCAACTATGGCCATGGCTCATAGGTTATAATGTAGCGCTACCAGTATTTCAACTAATAAATGTGAATCGGGCCGAGTTTCAGTATGACAAATCCTTTAATCACTGAGAGAGGTGTATTCCCTTCTACCTATTGAGATCACATGCACATTATGACAAGTGTATGTATTTGAGGGTTTGGAGGAATATATTATTCAGCTGATAGATATCTAATGTGTATGGGCCGTTTTACACAATTAAGGTTTATGAATGGTCATGTGAACGTTCATAAAGTGCAGTGATCACGTGATTGTGTTGGCCTCCAATACAGATATAGTGTTAATTTGACACTTAAAGGGGTTGTCCCACGAAAAATATTCTACAGTTTTCAAACCAGCATCTGGATCTGAATACTTTTGTAATTGCATGTAGTTGAAAATTTTGTATAGACACTGAGTTATTCAATAAATTCTATCTGTATAGCACCACCTACTGCTTGTTTTTTTTTTCTTATTTGTTTGTCCTCCTCACTGAGATGGCCGCACATGCTCAGTTTCATCCTTCAACTGCCTCCTGAGCTGTGATAGGGAGAGCTGAGACACACCCCCTTAGCTGCAGCAGAAAAGACACTCCCCTTGAGCTGTCAGCTTGATATAAATCTAGCAGAGAAATGAATGCGGATATATTTGGATCCATGTGAGGTACAGGGCTGTTTCTAGCTTTGTTAGAAAGAGTTTTCATGTACTATATGATGTCTGATTTTCATGTTTTTTATTAGTCATTGGATAACCCCTTTAACACATTAAATGCACTGTTGCAGGAAACTTCTTAGAACAGTAAAAGTCATTAAAGGGTTATTCCCATCTTGGACAATGGGGGCATATCGCTAGGATATGCCCCTATTGTCCTATAGGTGCGGTCCCACCGCTGGGACCCGCACCTACATCGAGAGCGGGGCCCCGAAAGTGAAGGAGGGCGCACCGCGCATGCACAGCCACCCTCCATTCATTTGTATGGGGCCGCCGGAAATAGCCGAGCACCGGGTGCTAAAACCGGGTCGGCTATTTCTGTTGGCTCCATAGAAATGAATGGGAGCGCACCGCGCATGTGCGGCCCAGCTCCCATTCATTTGTATAGAGCTGACGGAAATGAGTGCTCGGCTATTTTCGGCAGCCCCATACAAATGAATGGAGGGCGGCCGCGCATGCGCGGTGCGCCCTCCTTCACTTTCACGGCCCCGTTCTCGATATAGGTGCGGGTCCCAGGGGTGGGACCCGCACCTATAGGATAAGCGATATGCCCCCATTGTCCAAGATGGGAATAACCTTTTAAATGTCATGTTATAGTTTGCTGCAACCGTGTATTTAATGTGCGATGTCCCGTAAATGTTTGCTACACACTGGAATATAGGGGAAAACATCTACAAGCCAAGTTATAAATGCAGCGCAGAACGAGAGATGACGAGAAGTGAGAACATTCTCAGTTCTCTATTTGCAGAGCTAATATAATGTAAACTGTAGAACTACATGTCAATAAGAAGTCAATGCAAAGCACACACACGCACCAGAAGTGTACACATGTACTGTACAGTGTCTCACCGAGCAGAATACAGATCAGGTTATGTGGAGAGCACAGCAACCAGACCATGCCGCAGGCAGACAACAAAGAAATATAGGGTAAGCCGTTATAATGAGAGGAAGAGGAAGCCGGAGAGAATCACCTCGGTAATAGAGCATTAAGGTAAACAGGACAAATAGGATCTCGCTATGTTGGAGAATGTTGCTTTCATCTAGCGGGAAATATTTTTTTTCAGAGGAAAATGAGATGAAGCCGAAGCAATCATTATCCATGGACAATGGCCTTCTAACCATCTAATCAAATGATGGGGGTAAAGTAAGGTCTTCCAGTAAGACAAACACATTGGCACATCCGGTGTATTATCCTGTGTGTCAGGGTAAAGTTTACAGGATCCATTTATCGTTAAAATATTTTAAAAACTAACGAGCATTTTCATTGTCATTTTAACACCGGACAATCTGCAGACCAACAAAAGGCAGGCGGCATTTCTACTTCTTTCATAGAGGAGAAGATAAAGTTTTTTTTTTTTATTGATGGATGGAAATCCTGGATGTCTGAAAGCAGTGGGTGCCTGTTTCATCGGCAATTCAATTATTTGGTCTGCTGCTTTAACAAGAGGTTTATGCGGCTCAGGTTCACATTTGTATGTGGAAATTGTAATGCGGCATACATGCTGCAATATCATAAGCAACTGGACGTCTGTGGCCAGAAGATGACCTCAGTATGAGCTGATAACACAACAGAGCTTAGGATCACGTTGCCCAGAAGATGGACAATGTGCTTAAAATGCTTATCCATAAGAAAGAACAAAATACAGAAATACAGAATCCTGAACTTATTTTTTTTCTCATTTAGCCAATAACAGAATCCCATGAATTGATATCCTAATTATTTTCCTAATAGGGCCTTAGGATGCTTGTTCCACTGACAGCTATCCCTCCTCTGAACCTACATACCTGGCACCGTCATGTGTGCATGCGCTCTGAATGGAGATGGTGGAGTAAACTGCTCTGAAACCTCTGGTGATGACTTACCTCTTTTACAGACATCTGTCACCAGGAGAGGTACTGTTAAGACCGTCATAAGTCCTTGTATGACTAGCTCAGCTGATTGCAATGTGTTGCACATCTTAATCAGTCCTCAGCCTATGGCTAGTCTTTCTTGGGTATTTAAGGCCCCTGCCCCTACAGAAAGGGTGCATGAGCAAAAAGATTCCTGCTGTACCTTACCTAGTCCCTAGGGAAGGTGTTGCTTCATGGGATTATAAATCATACCACCAAAACCATAGAACTCACCATCCCTTAAAATAACTAAATAAAACACGTGGACACATACTGGTGTGGAGTGGATAAATTAGGCCACTGCCAACTCTATTAAAGATTAGCTTAACACCAGTTAAATTTAAATCAACATACAAATAGATTATTAAAACCAATAATTAGACCAGCCATAAGCTCGGCCTAAACATCTGCTCAACTCGTCCGCCCACCTTTTTCCAGTGAGCGACTTTTACTCTCCTTCTAATAAAGTGGCCGTGACAAATCAGGAATTGTCATAGGGAGGGCGGACAGGGGCAGCAAATCTTCAGACGCGACTTTGCGCTGTTAGCCACCGCCACTATGTACCCACAAGCCAGGTCACCTGAAAAACCACCGACCAATGTCCTACCTGTTGCTGGGCAACCCAAATCTTCATTGCCCAGCAACCACAATCTTATAGGTCACCTCTGGACCCAATCAACAACATCTGCCCCTCAACCTGGCAACCATTCTATTTTTAGATACCACATTTACCTTTTGGTAGGGAATTTCTCACCAAAAATACCTTAATGGCTACCATGAGATGATTATAATTCCTTAAGGATCCCTCTATATGATTCCAGGATCCTGACATTCTGCAAAAAAAGTACTTTTTATCCATACTGAAATGAACATCTGCATCCTTGCTCCTGCTGCTGACTCTCTTTCTTGACTTTCTTTATTGACAGGACCAGGCAAGACGACTATGCAAGAACTTGACCAAGTCAATCAAGAAGGAGTGAAAGGAGCTGGCTGAGGAGGCAGAAAAAGAAAGGCTACCCAGAGTGGATTAGGCCCGCCCTCAGTGCACTTTGCTGCTTATTTGTATATGGATTAAAAGTACGTTTTCTCCAGAATGAAGCAATTGATCACTAATAGTGTTGAGCGAGCATGCCTACGTTCGGGTCCGCTCGGTGTTCGGCCGAACACAGAGTGTACTCGAGCGCAATGCTCGTGTCTCTTACCCGCACTGTAATATTGACTTGTACGCTACTGCGTATGCATTGTGCGCTAATGCGTACGCATTGTGTGCTAATGCGTACAAATTCAGTTAATTAGCATACTTTTACGAGTGAAAGGAGTAAACGAGGAAATTCTGACCTTTTTCTATTAACCAGACACCCTCCCCTCTTCCGAGCGGGGGGTGCCTGGTTTAGTCCCATTGACTAACATTATGCTCGAGTGCTCAGCCGAGCACTCGAGCAACCCCTAGTGCTCGGCCAGAGCACCCGAGCATACGAGCACAGAGGTGCTCGCTCAACACTAATCGCTAAGTGAAAGCTTTCATTACATTCAGCTGTGTTAGCCCTACAAGACATTGTGTCTGGCTTAAAGGGGTTGTCCGCAGGGGTGGGATTCAAATTTTTAACAACAGGTTCCCTACTGAACAGCGGACACGCGGCGTCACAACACATGTTTACATATACATCTCATATATATATGTATAAATACACCATATACATGGTACAGATACATATATACACCATATATTCACAACACACATAAATATACCATATATACACTACACACACATACTACCCAAATTTTGAAAAGCCTAAGGAGCCAAACTATGAGCACCGCAACAAGTTTTTTAAAGCGCTGACCCACACCTCTAACTCCACCCAATGTCTATCTGTACATGTCCCGACCCTGCCTAGTCTCCATTGTGCCCCCCACACAGTAGTTATGCCAGATTTGGATGGTTGGAGGTATGCATACATAAGCAGAGTATATAAACAGTACACTCACATAATTACATATACAATATGCACCCATACATGATAGATACAGTATATAAATTACACAGGCTACACTTACAGTAGATACACCTACATACAGTGCCTTGCGAAAGTATTCGGCCCCCTTGAACTTTTCAACCTTTTGCCACATTTCAGGCTTCAAACAAAATGGTATAACATTTTAAATTTTGGGTGAAGAATCAACAACAAGTGGGTCACATTTGTGAAGTGTTACGAAATTTATTGGATCGTTTAAACTTTTTTTGTAATAATAAAAATGAAAAGTGGGGCGTGCAAAATTATTCAGCCCCCTTGCATTAATACTTTGTTGCGCCACCTTTTGCTGCGATTACAGCTGCAAGTCGCTTGGGGTATGTCTCTATCAGTTTTGCACATCTAGAGACTGAAATGGGCCGAATAATTTTGCACGCCCCACTTTTCAGTTTTATTATTACAAAAAAAGTTTAAATGATCCAATAAATTTCGTTCCACTTCACAATTGTGACCCACTTCTTGTTGATTCTTCACCAAAAATTTAAAATGTTATATCTTTTTGTTTGAAGCCTGAAATGTGGCAAAAGGTTGAAAAGTTCCAGGCGGCCGAATACTTTCGCAAGGCACTGTATATACATTTTATACACATTTCTACCTAGCACTAAAGACATATTTGAATACACATTATATTCAGTGCTATCCAGCATACAGCTCCACATACCTCTTACATCCAGTGACTTCTCCTCTTTCTGCAGACGTTCTCTTTTCTCATCTTCTCCTTTCAGACCAGGCGCCATAATGATTTTTCACCCATCTCTTGTCTCTGCAGTTTGACAAAAAGACATGTTAGGTTCCTACTTTTCCATCATCCTCCCACCTTCTGAATACACCAATCCTGCCACTACCAATACAGTGCCCGCTGTGCTCCCCAATACTATCCTGCAGAAAAATGACTAGTACCACACAGATAGTGCCCTTCAATAATTATTGGCAAACACTGCCCTAAAATAACTGCACCTGGCAAATAGTGACACCAATAGTATAAACATTATGTTCCCCAATTATTACTGGGGGACCATGGGGAACATAATGATTACTATCTTGGGTGCTATGAGAGCATTATTACTTCTGGGACAAAGTGGGGACATTATTGTTGGGGCACTATTACTACTAAGTGCACCCTGGCAGCGAATTATTACTATTGGTGGGACTTTGGGGAAAACTATTACTGTGAGGGGCAAACTGGCCACTTAAAATGAGCACAAGTACAAAAATTCCCCCCTAATAATGTGCACTAGTTCAAAAATGCTTCCATTCTGTGTGGAAGTACAAAGAAATTCCCCCTCTTAGTGCCCCCAGCTAATGTCCACATAGTGCCCCCATGATGTGTGCAAGTGTAAATTGCCCCTATATAATGCCCCCAGTAAATGCACACATAGTGCTCCTCTCCCCATCCCCATAGTGCCCTCATAATGGGCCAGTATAAGATTCCCCCATAATGCGGCAGTATAATTGCCCCTTCATAGTGCCCCCATAATGTGTTCTTTCCCCCTCCAACACCATAGTGCCCTATAATGTGCCAGTATAAATGCCCCCCATAATGTCCCCATGATGTGCCAGTGTAAATGCCCCCGGGTGTACCAGTATAAATGCCCCCATAGTGACCCATGATGGGTCAGTATAAATGCCCCTATAGTGGCCCATGATGTGCCAGTAATGCCGCCAGTAGATGCCCCCATAGTGTCCCCAATGATGTGCCAGTAGATGCCCCCATATTGTCCCCCATCATGTGCCAGTAATACTCTCATAGAGTCCTCCATTATGTGCCAGTTAGCCCCCATAGTGTCCCCCCTCATGTGCCAGTAATGCCCCCATAGTATCCCCCATCATATGCCAGCAATGCCCCCATATTGTCCCCATCATGTGCCAGTAATACTCTTAGTGTCCTGCATCATGTGCCAGTAAACCCCCATAGTGTCCCCCCGTAAGTGCCAGTAATGCCCCTATAGTGTCCCCCATCATGTGCCAGTAATGCCCCCATGCTCTCTCCATCATGTGCCAGTTAGCCCCCATAGTGTCCCCCATCATGTGCCAGTAATGCCCCCATAATGTACCAGCAATGCCCCCATAGTGTCCACCATCATGTTCCAGTAATTCGCCCAGTTGATGGCCCCATAGAGCGCCACATAAAAAAAAGCACTTATACTTACCTCCATGCTGTCAGCAATGTGATGCAGGCCTCTGGCGGCCTGTGTCCCGCGCAGCACCAAGCCCGGCTGAGGCGGACGCGATGATGTCATTGCGCCGCCTGCGCCGGCCTCTGATAGGCTGCAGGCCTAGTGCCTGGAGCCTATCAGAGGAACAGGAGAGGGAGAAGCCTCTCCCTGCTGCAGTGTGCATTTGTATCGCTGTCCTGAGGACGGCGATACAGATGAACGTAGGGAGATGAGTGCTTCCACAATGGAAGTGCTCACCACCTGCTGCCGCACCGGATCGGGATTTAGCCGGTAATCCGGTTCTCCGATCCGGCTGTAATTTTAACAATCGGATCTGGAGAACCGGAGGGAACTGGCTGAATCCCATGACTGGTTGTCCGGACTTTTAATATTTATGACCTCAGGTTAGGTCATCAATATCAGATCGGTGGGGGTCTGACACCTCCTCCGATCAGATGTATGAGGAGACGGGGTGCGCAGTGTGCACGTACCATCACCCTTCTCTCTTTCTGTTCACTGCTACTTTGGCATTGACAGCAGCGATGTGAGGAAGAGAGACGGGAGACGGCACAAGCAAACTGCGCGCGCCATCTCCTCATACAACAGATCTGATATTGATGACCTTTCATAAAAATAGGTCATCAATAGTAAAAGCCTGGACAACCCCTTTAACAGTGAATTTCCTGGTGGCAGACTCCCACCTGTTACCTGTTACCTCTCCTAACTTATCTGTTTTAGTAACTACTTGCATTCCCCATGTAATAACAATTCTGGATCATTTAGTCTTATGACTCTATGATGTGCCATCCCTTTATTACTCATGCCATAAGGTACAAATGAATTGCTAGCAGTTTGCACAGAAGGTCCAGATGAGTGTTACCAGTTGGGGGGTGTTCCTGCACAGTCTGACATTATCCATTCAGTGCCTGGACACATCCTCAACCAGTAACACCCATATGGACCTTCCATGCAAATTGCTAGCAATTCATTCATAAGTTCTAGCAGGTATAATAAAGGATCATAAGAACAGGTGCTCCAGAATTATTACATGGGGAAAGCAAAAAGTTACTTGACATGACAGGAGAGATGACAGGCCATATTTAAGAACAAACCTAATGAACAAGTTGAAATCCAATGCTTGATTCTCCTCTCCCCTGCTATCTGCCATCAGAGGACCTTCATACATATTAGTTGGTTGGCTGGTCCTGCCAAAAACAACTGGTTTGGCCAACATTGATCTAATGTATTTGAGCAGATTGATTCATTTGCCATAATGTGACTGCATTTTAACATGTCTAGTATTGGTGCAAGATCTGGGCCCCTTATGATTCAAGTGAATGAAAGATGCAGTAGATTACAATAATGTAGTTAGTCTGGTTCAGTGGAATTGCTAGAGGTCTAGGAGTTGTGGCTATAAAATAGATCTGGTAATACAGTCCACATATAGTGCGCCAAAATCGGCTATAGCGTAGCTCAGACATTTCCAGTATGCCTCTGTGAACTGGACTTTTTATATGGACTTTGGCATGTTTTGACCACAACTTGTATATGTGGAATAAGGAAGATTAATGTAATAATATCCAGCGTGCTCTGCTATGATTGCTATAAATTGGATGCCAAAATGCTGTGAATGTAGCCCTTAGGTGTCCCTGCTGCTCTATATTACCATGTACTGTACCTACACCACTGTACCTATTGTGAGATAAGCACCAGGGGATAAATAATCAGGAGATGCAGCATAAAAGCCTAACCCAAATGTGCTACTAAAATCAATAGCGATTGATTGTCTATTTTGGAACATATTTAAGTTTATGGTTCTTGCTACATTAGCAATGTGTCATTTTAAAGCAACACTTATTAGAGATTTATAAAAAAAAATCACATGCCGGTCTCATAATGATTGTGTAGGCTTCAATGTGAATGAAGTCTAAAGCAGAAACTGGAGACCTTGAGATTATCAAGAGGGAAAAATTTTAAGTCAATTTTGCGTGAGTCTGCGTTGGATTACTTTATGTCACATTTATGAAATGTCTCATGTTGTTTGATAAATTTGTCTTATCCTTAGACCTAACACTTTTGTCTAGAGAAGTTCCTCCCATTTTCCTACTCCACCTCCTCCTGGAGTGAGATTGCAACTTTTTGGTGACTTTTTTTTTTTTTTTTTTTTAAGTCTCCATGATAAATCTGGAGTGAAACTCATTAACATAGCTAACCACACCCACTTTTCCACCCACATTACAAAAATGAAGTGAGTGGTGTAAAAGTGTAAACATTTTGCTCAAGCAAGTGCAAAGAAAAAAGTTGCAAGATTTTGCTGAAATTTTTGCACACGCAAGGGCAAAAAGACACAAAAGTCCTATTTTTGTGACTTTTTGATGTCAGAATTCTGCAGTGTAGTTATGATAAATCAGGGCCCTAGTGATGTGTCCAGATGCCATAGCGTGGAGCTACTGTATATGATGAGCTACTCAAGACCTCATAAAGCCTTATTCACAGGCACTACAGAGCCATAGGCACTAAGGGAGTCATTTATCAAATTTGCTAAGCCAGTTTTGTGCCGTAAAAAAGTTGCAAGTGATGTCTGCATGCCACATTTGGTTTGGGCATATCTTTCAAAATTTGGTTAAATTTTGTGACATTTAGTGAGTGAAAAGTGGGTAAAGATCTCAGCAGGGAGGACCAGAACTGTGGTGTTGGAAACAGCAGGACAGTAACTGGTGAGTATTATTATTATCATTATTAAAGAGTCATTCATTCCATGGCGCAGTACATATGATAAGGCGTGCACATACATAATAGAAAACAAGTACAATAAGCATGAACAAGACGAGTTACCAACTGGTACAGATGGAGAGAGAACCCTGCCTGGGAGGGTTTACAATCTATAAGGGATGGGAGAAGGACGCAGTAGGTGAGGGTAAAGCTGGTCATGTTGGTATACCAGCAGTAGGGTCACTGTAGGCTGTAGATTTGAATGGAGCGGGGGGGGGGGGGAGAGTGTTCAAGTTTCTATTGAAGGTTTCCACTGTAGGTGACAGCCTATGTTGGGGTAGAGAGGTCCAGAGAATGGGGGATGCACAGGAGAAATCTTGGAAACCCCTATGGGAAGAGGTGATAACAGGAGAGTAGAGAAGGAGGTCTTGTGAGGATTGGAGATTATGTGTAGGGATGTATCGGGAAGCAGTTCAGTGACAGCTTTATATGTATTTATTAGTATTTTAAACTGAATTCGATGGGCAATGGGGTGACTTGAGGCAGCCTTGAAGAACACTAACAGAAAAGGGATAAGACAGGAAGGTGGTGTGTAAGTGAAATACACTAAATAGCTGGTCTGTGAGGTATGATGTGTCCTAAGAGAAGGCCAAACCAATGACATCAAGAGATAAGGGAGTTTGTAACAGAAGTGAGTGGTCAAGAAGACAAGTCAAGGAGAAGGAGGGCAGAGTAATGTTGTGCAGCTCTGGCAGTTGGTGACTTTGGTAAGAGTGTATAGCTTAGGTGCGCATAGGTAAGGCAGTATAGCTTCATTTTTTTAATTTATTACATTTAGCGGCATTGAGGAAGTTTATGAAGACCTTGGACAGCACTTTTAAACTTTCCTTTTTTCGTAATGTGCTGCCGGCTTTAATCTCGTCTGATTATTATAACTGGGAAGGTACGGAAAACATCAAAGCTGTCTCCATTATTGATTTGACAACATCTTGGTTTATTTGCACAGAATTTATTATTGACAGTTACAATGAGAAAACATTACTTAGAGAGCATCAGGGCATTATCTCTAGTGTGTTTTACTAGTTCTTTCATAACTGATATTTGCAGTAAAGTGTATGATGGTTCCAGAAATGTGCTCGCTAAAAGACAGAGCTCTGCTACATTGGTACATGTGAATGGCACCTGTGTACAATACAGAATAGGAGTGAAAAGCATAAGTATGCAGATGTCTAGGGCCAAAAAAAAATGCAGCATATCTGGCCAAAATCTGCAGTGGTAAAATTAGTCCCAAATAGTCCAAAGGGTTTGTACCCCTTATGAGGAGATCAGTTCTATCTATTGCTGATGTCTAATTGGCTTGGATGACCATATAATAGATTTCACATAAAGGCCCAGCAGCTTCAAGTGTACCTCTGGGTCTAAAACAGACCAAAATGTAAAGATTAGGGGGAAGATTTATCAACCTGGTGTAAAGTAGAACTGGCTTAGTTCCCCATAGCAACCAATCAGGTCCCACCTTTCATTTTTCACGACTCCTTTGGAAAATTAAAGGTGACATCTGATTGGTTGCTATAGGCAACTAAGCCAGTTCTACTTTATACCAGTTTGATAAATCCTCCCCTAGGATCTTAAATATACAAGGATTGCGGCTTATTATACTGATTCATATTGTACAATAAAGATTTTGTCTCAATAGAAAGTTTTGTGTTCCAGAAGTATTTGCAGGACAGATAGGGATGAGCGAACTTGTGTTTTCAAGTTCAGTGTGCAAGGTTTATGTTATCTAAGAATTTCATTATGGATTTCGCTACCACGGACCATAACGTATGGTCCGTGGTAGTGGAACCCATAACAGAATTCTTTGATATCCAGAACCCGAACCTTGTACACCGAACTTAAAACACAAGTTTCCTCATCCCTAGTGACAGACACATCCTTTCCCCGAGCACTGACACCCTACTGATATGCTGACCATATGTGCTATGTATTATAGAGACAGTATTACTTCCAGAGGACAATATGATACCACATTGTGGTAGCATACAGCAGCACAAGGAAGGTCTAGAACAAGTTAGTAGTTATATAGTACAGTTGAAAAAAGACTCAACTCCATCAAGTTCAACCAAGGAATGGGTAGGGTTGGCAACTGGCAATATTACGTCACATGCCATGAGAGTCCCTGTCCCATGGGGGTGGGAATCGGTAATATTATATCCCAGTCCTGCGAGTCCATATCTTGTTTAATACATGCCAATATTCTGATTGCCTTAGAAGCCGCCGGTTGACACCGCGTGCTATGCAGAATATGATCTACAAGTAGACCCAAACTCTTCTATACAAGTGAGGGAAAGATGTTTCTATCACTAATACATACATGATGCACATAGATTGTTACTACCCAGATGCATAACTTTACACTTGTCCACATTGAATCTCATTTGCTAAGTGAATTCCTGAAAAATTCAGGGCAAATTTATTAACACCAGCATTTTAGAAGCTGGTCTTAATAAGGCCCTGTGCTGGCGGTGGATCCGGTCTCTTCATAACTTTAGTGAATCCACCTCCGTTTCTAAATGTAAGCCAGCTTCCCAGCTGTCTTATGTTTAGACTGGGGCTGTCCAAAGAACTTTTACGCCGCAATCTGCACCAGAAATACGCCTAATAGCAGTACTGTAGCTCCAGTGGAGAAATCGGCACCAGAACTAAGCAGTTCCATCATTGCACAGTGGATGGAGCTGGTTACCGCAACATTGACTCCCATTGACTGCAGTGCTGCAGTAACCAGCTCTGTCCACTACAAAATGGTTGGAGCTGTGTAGTTCCAGCACCTACTTTTGGTGCAGGAGCAACACTGAAGCAGCTGATTCGCAGGGATTTGAGGGTTGACCATCAATAACAAAATCCTGGAATACTTTTTTAATAACTGCATCCCTGTAAGTAATAAAGTAATATGAAATCTGGTAATACATCTATCTTGTTGAATTGCTTCTTGTTCCTGTATCAATCTCTAGCACAATAGTTTTGTGGCAGAAATATAGCCTTCTAAGCCTGTTTATCAGATATTTGCTGACTTAATGTTCCAGGAAGGTAGATTTGGAAAGGGTTAAAGCAAAGCAGCAGTTGTCACACAATTACCTCTCTCAGTTGCGGCATACAATATACATCTTTAGGTCATATGGGAACATTACCCTTTTTGTCAGAACATTTTATTACAGCATGTATCCAAAATTTAATTTCCTTTTTAGCTTTCCTTTCATTACTATTGAGATCCTAATCACCATTCTCGAAGAAAGCATCTAATATGTCTTTGGAAGCACTATTAAGAGTGGATGTAAAATAAGAATTCTGAGATGGATTCTGGGCATTCTTATTCCTCCAGATACAACCATCCTATTTGTACTAAAATATTGTCAACTTCATAGGATTTACATGTAAACTATATAATTAAATATTACTAAGTCTCCCGAATAGGTCTTAGAAAGATAATAATGCCTTCACGCAACCTTTACAACAAACATACTACCGCTACTTACCCCTAATATAGTCTGTTCTTGTATGGCCAAGGTTGATGTTTATAAATGGATGCTACTCCAAAGTGGAGATTTTAGAGGAGAATAAACCAACTATTGAGCACCATTGAGATAGCAAGAATCACTGTCTGAAAGCAGCAGCTCTCATAACTATGTATACAATGGAGCCTTAACTTGGTTTCACATAGGAAGGATTGGTCAGATGACATAAATCAGAAATTATAATCAAGCAGATTATTCCAAATTCTAAGCAGGATGCAGATAGATAGACCAGTAGGTACATAGTAGACCCACCACAAGGCTAACAGTTTTGGCCAGGGGCTAAATCAAGTCATAGAGTGTACGGTAAAACTATTTTACATAGTCTGATGTGGGTCATAATGATCACCAATCAACTATACACCAAGATGATCAACCTTCATTGACCCTACCAGGGGTGGATTGGGAACTTAAAGTGGCTCTGGGAAAAAAATAAAAGTGGACACATTTTGTAGGGGGGGTTTCAAATTGACAGAAGGTGGGCAACAAAAGTAGGCAGGGCCAACAGAAGTAACTGGGTCTTGCAAAACCATATTGCAGAACAAAAAAAACTGCCCCAGGAAAGCAAAATACCACAGTGCAGCATAAAATACTGCCATACTCACCACCGTATTCAACTGTATCACTGTCCTGAGGATGGGGATATAGTTGAATTCAGGAGGGACTGGTGCCTAAGTATCTGATGCTCCTAGAATTAATTAGTGCTGAGAGCATCAAATCATCATGTACCCAGCCAGTGGCCATGAGGACGGCCCCCTGAGCATCGACCCACCAGGAAATTTTCCTGTAGGGTCTATGGCTAGTCTACCCCTGGATCCTACATGGGCCAATGTAATCTTTATGGAGGATGCACAATTGCTAGTAAGGTTGTTCGTCCTTGCATATTGTTGGCAGCCGAGGTGATGTGCCAATAGACATTGATTTTGCTGCTACCAAAAGATGTGATCAGTCGACAAATGACAAATGAATCTTCTTGTTTTTCAGCGGACCAGTGGAGTGTTTAGGCATGATGATCAGCCAAATGACATGATGCTTAGCTCATGATCGACCAAATGACATTGATCTGGTTAAAAGGTCCTTAATTGGGCTTTGTAGGCTCCTGATCAGGGGCGGACACAGACAGCAGAGGGCCCCTGTCCAAGGAATATACCTGAAGACCCCCCCCCAGACATACCAGACATAACCTCTTCTCCCCCTACTCAGCTCCTCTGACATTTCATGCTCCAATGCATTCCCTTGCCCTGCGCTGTAAAGCGAAGGGCAAGGGCTGTTTGTTTACATTTTTACACTACTAAGCAGAGACGTCACTGGCACTGATGGGCGACTTTACAGGCTAGGGCAGCACAAAAGCCTGTCCATTAGTGCCAGTGACAACACCAGACTTACTGCTAAGTGGAAGTCCCCCCTCCCCATAGTACGCAAAGTGGTAATAAAGCTCCCTACAGTGCCCTCAGTACTAATAAGCCCCCCTATAGGGCACCCCTAATAGAAACAAGGCCAATCTATAAGGCATTCCTATGGAGCCCTCAGTAGTAATGCTTGCCACCACTGCCCACAGTATTTATAATGTTCCCTGCAGTGCCCCCTGTAATTATAATTCCTCCTGCCATACCCCCCTAGAGTTATAATATTCTCTATAGTGCCTTTCCTTAATTATAATGCTTGCCCTGTCCCTCCAGTCTTTTATACCATGCAATCCCATGTAAATAACACCAATCCTCTCCCACCAGTTTTCAATATAATACAGTTCCATGTAAATAACCTCTCTTCCTTATAGTCTTCTATACCATGAAATCCCATGTAAATAACATCACTCCTCCCCCTCCACTCTTTTATACCATGCAGTCCCATGTGAATAAAACTAGTCCTCTCTGACCAGTCTTCTATACAATACAGTCCCATGTAAATAACACTAGTCCTCTCCCACCAGTCTTCTATTTGATACGGTCCCATGTAAATAACCTCTCTTCCTCGCAGTCTTCTATAACATACAGTCCCATGTAAATAACTTAAAAACCCTCCTTCAGGTACCTCCAACATATAATCCTATGTAAATAACATCATTCCTTACCCTCCAGACTTCTATAATATCCAGTCCCATGTAACTAACACCCCTCCCCTCCCTTCAGCCCCTCTAACATACAGTCCAAATTAAATGACATATTTCCCCCCCTAAGCAAGGAGGAGGTATAATTGGGAGAACCACATCTCCCAGCATGTCTCTGGCACTTACATTCATTCCATGGCCTCACAGGTCTCCACTGCTAAGTGCTGCCTCTTTCTGCACTGGTCACATGACGGTGACCTCATCATAGGTCCTATCACCACTTCTAGTGTTGAAGAAATCACATGACTATGATGTCATCGCAGATCCTTCAGCTACGGAGTATAACCAGAATACCTCTGTTGGCACTGGAAAGGTCCCCTCCCTCTCTAGGCACCTGTGCAGCTGAACCTGCTGCACAGGCGGTATGTCCACCCCTGCTCCCGATATTGATGACCTATCCTCAGGATAGGTCATCAATATCCGATCAGTGAACATCCTACATCGGGCAACTCCACGATCAGCTGTTACCCACAGCCGCTAGAACTGGAACTGCCAATGGATCTGGAAGAAAAACTTAGTTCCAAGTGTAGTGCCCATGTAGTGCCCACTTGGATTACGGCAGCTTGGATCCCATTCACATAAATCAATATAGGAGCCTGGAAACCCCTTAAAGGTCGATCTTAATCAGGATATGGACCTTCACAAAAGAAATTGCCAGGTTGTGGACAAAGTCTAGTCTTCAAAGTAAAAAACTGACTACAAACAGATAGGATTTCCACAGTTTGGTACCAGAATTTATATGCAGAAGTGTATATAATATTATTATGTAACAAGTCCAAATGCTGTTTGGCTGCGCTCACCTGAATGAACAGCCCACAGAAGTCACGGACTGGAGTTGGAAACAAGACCCTCCATGAAGACAGAAGAAATATCAGTAGCGAAGTTCAGCTTATCCAAAAGTGATTTACTTTATTAAATAACAAATGTGCAAATAAAATCCATACTCTCCATGAAGCGTCTACGCATTTCAGACCTCCATAGCTGGGTCCTTATTCATGACATGTTCTGTACAGTTATATGCCCTTAGTATATAGCTTAATCATACCTAAGGGTCTCTTTTCATTGTGAAAAAGATTCTGGAATGGTTTATATCCCTAGTAGTGTTGAGCAAAGTGAAGCATTCAAAGCAGAATTCAGTCCAAAATGTAGAAAAACTTCAATTCTCAACAAATCTGAGTTTCCTCACACTTTGTGGTATCGAATCAGGTTTTCCTAAAATGATGGCTGCAGGCGTTACAAAGCGGAACTACGAGAGGAGACAAGCCCAGAAATGCAAAATCACCCATAATGCCATGCAGCCATCCAATCCACAGATAGCTGCCCCCTGTGATGTCACAGCTCTATAAAAACCTCATCCCACGTTGTCTTCGCCGTTATCCTGTGAGCTGAGCATAGGGAGAGACGTGGCAAGCGCTCATATTCCAGTGCCCAGCGTTGCTGAAAACAATTAATAGAAGAACTCAATACCAATAAGATGGAAGCCTTTACTATTCCAGTGCCCAGCGTGCCAACCAGTACCATCTAGTTTGCACCCCTTAGGGGAGCCAGGTCTTAAAGATGACCATCCTCATCTTTTGATGGCTTTACGTCCTAGAAAAGTCAACAAGATCCAGAGAAAGGAGAAGCAGGATGTTCCTGATGACATATTGATATTAGGTGATGTGGAAAAGGAGGAAAAGCAGATGGCAGAAGAAGGGTTCCCACCTGTAGGACAGGAAAGTGCTAGGGTTGGAGAAGTGGGCTGTGCACCCACCAAACCAGCCAAACTCCATACCAGCAACAGCCCCTGATTAAAGGTGCATTAAAGGTGCCATGCGGCGATTAACAAAGAAGACTGACTGTACAGTATGGTCTTCATTATTAAATGAAAGGCAGCTGAGGACTAATTGGCCGCGCAGTTCTTCACTGCAGAATTACCGCAACACGCTCCCACAGCACGGCAGCTCTGTGTGGCGATACCCTAAAGCAGAGTGGCCTGGGTATACCTGATTTCTAGCAATTTGTGATGAATTAATTCATAACAAATCAAATTTCTTGTGGAACTTCGGTGAAGCTGCTGAATCAAAATTTTCAAAACTTTGCTCATCTCGAACGGTGAGCATGCCACACCAGAACAAATTCTGCTCTGAATGGTTCGCTTTGATCAATACTACTCACCACTTTTCCTAGGATCTTGAAAGCTAAACAATTGGTCTAGGGAGGAGGATCCTTGATCGGACACAAGCAGAAGAGTGATATTCCAAATTTGCAATGAAGAGTTTCTTTTCTAGAACTCTATAAAAAATATATCTTTTATTGAAAACATATTAAAAACATTTTGCAAAGGACAGTGAAAAATGGCCAACGTGTGACCAGTCCTTAGTCATGGCATGGTTTTAGGCAGCTGCCAGCTCTGGAAACTCTGCAGTGGATGGAGCCAGAAACAGAAGGCTCCATCTAATGTGTAGTGGTTGGGTTATTACAGCTCAGTTCTTATTCTAGGGAATGGAAGCTGAACTGCGGTACACCAACACCAAAAACTACACAGTGGATGGGGATTTCCCTCCACTGTGTAGTTTCCAGTTCTGGTGGCTTCTGAAAACAGTTGATCATTAAGGGTGCTGGCTATCAGTCTCCCATTGATCTGATACTGAAGACTAGTGTTCAGTGAACTTTTGAAAAATTAGATTTGGCTGCTTCCCAGTATCTGAGAATGATAATGAGGGCTTTCAGAGGTTAATCCAGTAAAAAGAAAAATACTCACTTTATCCATTTGAGCGCGAAGATGCTTCCACATCCATCTTGAATGAAGAGAACGTGCAAGATTTTGCGCAGATCTTCAATCAAGATGGCCACATGAGATTCTTAATGCTCAAGTGTATGAGGTGAGTATGTATTATATTTTTTTCACTGCCATTTCAGGGAAAATCGATTAGTTACCACGAAGCAAAAGGAAATTCGGCTTCACAGTGAATCAAATATTTTAAAAAAATTTGGATCAAAGGTAATCAGTTTTCTAAGTCCAAGAAAACCCTTTGTAGAAAAAGTACCCAGAACACAAGACCAGCCTATACAGTATATACTGTATAGATACATATTACATGTTACAAAGCAGCTTTGCAACTATTTGCTATCTATATGCAATTTGTTTCATCAAAACATAAGTGCACTTGTGGGTGAAAGGAATCCAAGGGCTGTATAAGTGTTCAGTAATTTTCAACATACAATAGCCTACTTAGGGGTGAAGGTAGTACAAATTTACTCTTAACAAGGTGAAGGTTGCTATACACTAGATGCATCATTATATGAATGGTACTGCAAGCATGAAATTAAGGAAAAAGTCACATTCAGACCTGGTCTAGTAATACATTTATTCACATTATTGGACCTTGACATCTAAAATCATAGGTTAATAAGTTACCATAGCAATACTGTATTCCCGTTAAGCCTTTGCTTCTATAGCCTTCACATTGACCTTCTTATGGTCGGCAACTAGATAAGGAATTCCATTAATGTTTATCTGCCTCCGATTGTCTCAGAGGATTCCTTAAAGATATGGATCCCTCTGTGTTCCAGCTTCATATCAACGGGTCTTAAGAAGAGCGAACGATCTGACAGAGTCATGAGAAGAGATGGACAAATCAAACCCAAACTTATTAAAGAGGCAAATCTGTCTGACTAATCAATTAAAGCATTCCTATCTGCTCAAAGAAAAGCTTTAAAGGACAGAGGTCATTATTATTGGCTTCCTAAAGATCAGACAAAGACTCCTTTCACAAGTTTTTAAGGCAGAAAACACAGGAATAGTCAAGCTTAATGTTTCAATCACGTTGTAAATCAGAATATTTTTTTTTTACTTAATGATACAGTTGTACAAACAAATAAGTGAACCCTTTTAAATTACCAGGATTTGAGCATTGATTACTTGTAAAATGTGGTCTGATTGCTAGCTAAGCCTCAATTACAGCCAAACACTATTGAAACTAATAAACCTGTTGCAACATTCATGTCTTTTATTGAGGACTTTGAGGAGTAAACATACTCAGCACAGGGAAAAATGTAGGTGTTAGTAACCTATCCACAAACTAACAGGCAAACTGTGTTTCAGTTAAGGAGATGCAATTGGAAGAGCGGGTTTATATGTGCTCCATTAATCACTTCAGATCCGGGCCATTTACCCCCTTGCTGACCAGGCCTAATTGTGCAAATCTGACATGTCACTTTATGTGTTAATAACTTTGGAACGCTTTTACTTATCCTGGCCATTCTGAGATTGTTTTCTCGTGACACATTGTACTTCATGATAGTGGTAAATTTGAGTCGATATGTTTTACCTTTATTTATAAAAAAAAATCCAAAAGTTAACGAAAATTTGAAAAAATTCACCGTTTTCTAAATTTGAATCTCTCTGCTTTTAAGACAGATAGTGATACCCCATAAAATACTCATTAATTGACATTCCCCATATGTCTACTTTATGTTGGCATCATTTTGGTAGTTTAATTTTATTTTTTAGGACGTTAGAAGGTTTAGAATTTTAGAAGCAATGTTTGAAAATTTGCAAAATCAATTTTTTAAGGACCAGTTCAGTTCTGAAGTCACTTTGTGGGCTTACATAATAGAAACCACCCATAAGTGACCCCATTTTCGAAACTGCACCCCTCAAAGTATTCAAAACTGGTTTTAGAAATGTTGTTAACCCTTAAAGTATTACACAGGAATTAAAGCAAAATAGATGTGAAATTTCAAAATTTCACCTTTTTTGCAGATTTTCCATTTTAATCAATTTTTTCCTATAACAAATCAAAGGTTAACAACAAAACAAAACTCAATATTTATTACCCCGATTCTGTAGTTTGCAGAAACACCCCACATGTGGTCGTAAACTGTTATTTGGGGATACGCCAGGGCTCAGAATGGGAGGAGCAGCATCTGCATTTTCTAACATGGAACTTTCTGTTATGGTTTTTAAGAGCGATAACTTTTTAATTTTTTTGTGGACTGAGCTGTATGAGGGCTTATTTTTTGCGGGACAAGCTGTACTTTTTATTGTTACCATTTTGGGGTACATACGGCTTTCTGATCACTTTTTATCTCATTTTTGGGAGGTTAAGTCACAAAAAAAAGCTGTTTGGGGGCATTTTTCTATATATTTTTTTACACCGTTTACTTGATGGGGTAGATCGGACACAACGATACCAAATATGTCAATTTTTTTTTTACGTTTTACACAATAAGAGCATTTTTTAGAAAAAAACTTGTTTTTGTGTTGCAAATTTTTTTAGAGCCATATTTTTTTTTTTTTTCATTTTTCTGGCTATGATCTTGTGTGGGGGCTCATTTTTTGCTTTGCTTTTTTGATTGATTGATAATATGTTTTTTGAAAGTCGAGGTAATTAAAAAATCTGTTTTGGCGTAATGTTTATTTTTTCTACGGCGTTTGATTGGGTAGGTCATGTGATATTTTTATAGAGCCGGTTGTTGCGGACGTGGTGATACCAAATATGTCTATTTTACTTATTTATTTATTTTTGTAACATTTTTTTAAATGACATATTTTATAATACTCTTTATTTTTTTATTTTTTATTTTACAAAGACCTCAAAAAAGACCTCTGGGGGACATTTAATTTCACTTTTTTTTTTTTACACTATTGATTTCTCCTGTAACTGGGGCTGACATAGTAGCCCCAGTTACAGGGGAAATACACCCCCAGAGAGGCTGTACAGCATAATACTATGCTGTACAGCCTCAGTGCAGGGCTGATCCGTGTCTATGAAAGACCCGACAGCTCCTGCACTCTCCCAGCCCCGGCGATCACGTGACCGCCGGGCCGGGACAGGAAGCGCACATAGCGCTTCCTGATCTGTATACACAGTGCTCGGTGAGAGCTGTGTATACAGCAATATAGAAGGCAGGGAACGTTTCCTGCCCTCTCTATGGGGTACCCTGCTGTCACTGAAACGTCCATTCAGAGATACTTAACCACTTTCCGGACGTTTATGTCCTATGGGCGGACTGGAAGTGTTAAATAAAGGCACACATATCATGGTTACTGACAGTTCTTTTCTTATGTAGAAAAGAATATTGTCCCCATCTTTGAGAGAGAACCCTATATTGCATCTATTCCCCACTAACATCCTAAAGGTATATTGTATATCTGCATACATTACTTCTCAAACTACACTTAAACTACACTTAACATCTGTCTTTATAATCATGCCACTTTTAGTTCCAAAATGTTGTGCAGATGGTTATCTTTTATTTTATCTGTATATTGGTTGGAACTCTGTTTTTCTTTATCAGACCTCCAAATCACCTATATTTAAAAAATAACATACTTACTGTCTGCTGTCACCACTAGAGGTTGCTGAGGAACTTACTGCATACTCTTTACATAGTGAGCTCATTATATAACAGTATGTAGTAAGCTCCCTCTAGTGATGGCTGGAGGCAACCAGTATTTTTTAATCTTACTTTTAGTGAATTGACTGATCAGCAGGGGTTTTTTCAAATGTGTGTGTGTGTGTGTGGGGGGGAAGGGGGGAATTCCTGCAAGTGAAGAAATGGCCACCAGCTGCTAGATTGACAAGGCTGGACATTTAGCCTGGCTCTAACAATTTCTTGCCTTTGCCTTGGCTCCAATGAGCAAAACAAGGGCACAGGCCCTGCTTCCTCTTCAGAGCAGCATCTGCACAGGCAGCAAATTGACAGGGTCGAACTAAATGTCTGGCCTTGTCAATCTAGCAGCAGGTAAGTGCTTCTTCTGGGTGCAAGAATGACCCTTCATAGGTGAAGAAGCACTGCTGATCACACAAATCAATTTGTTAGTATTGATTCACTCACCTTTATTTTAAGCCCTTAAAAGGGTTTTCTGAGACTTATATTCTGATGACCTATCTTCTGGATAGATCATAAGTATCTGATCTATGGAGTCCGACACCCTGGACCTCCACCGATCAGGTGGGCGGGCGCCATGTTTACCCATCGCTGATAGTGAAAGGGTTAACCTGTTGTTAACAGCCTTGAGTATCAGGACACAGATAAGGGACCAATAAAGTTGGTCTTTGATGATGTAATCTTGACATTATCCCCTTCGATGGCATCCAAGGCGCAGTCTCCCCCTGTCAGCCTCTGTGACACTCTGCAATGCTTTTGTAACACAAAGTAGTACCGATACAAACTACAATTCATCCTACCAAAAACAAGCCCTGCACAGATGGAAAAATAAAGAAAGTTACTTCTCCCATAATGCGCGCACACAAAAATGACAGGTTTCCATAAAACATGTCTTTATTGTGCAAGTGCTAAAATTTAAGAAAACTAAACATATTGGGTATTGCCATCTTCATTCCAACCTGTATAAGAAATTACATATTTATTTCTTAGAAAAGAATAACATTAACACTTAAGTAAATGTGTAGAATTCTGGTTCCCACATATCACCAGCTTTACTGGTCATGCCAGAAGACTTTAACACTATAAACAGAATGAAACTCTTGGTTTATTTGATGCCTTGTTGCTTATCACATCCAGTACTTTGGACAAGATCCCTGGAAGATTGTCTGAGAATGAATGAAATAATGAATTTTAATGACTTTTAACTTGAACGCTGCCAAAGTCATTGCCTTGGGGTGTTAAACCTACATAATGGGTTACATAAGGAAAGAATGATAGAAGCTCTATGAATAATGAACAGAAAGCGAGAGGGATGAATTGGTCAATGAAGAGCCGAAGATACAGTAAATGAGCAAAAGAAGCTTTACAAGATGCTAATTTAGATATGCATATTTATAATGTTAATAGGCTATTCAGGATTTCACCAAACAATGCAGCGTCGGCATGACCTCCCTAATGGTGAAGCCCTCTGGGAACATTTGAGATCTGCTGTCAGCTTCTTTATGTTGAACGTTGTGCTTACCATGATGTCCTTGAATGTTGTCCTCTCACTCGGGTCAGACACTCCTTTTACTATACTAATGTTGGACAGCTGGCAATGGCCTATGAATATTTATAGGTAAAGGATTTTACTTGATTCTGATTAGTGAAGTTTCTGAAGTCTTAGCAACAAATAATGTCAGCTACTCTACTCTATGTCCCTGCTGTTCATTAAAAGTCTATCCATTAAATCTACTGTTTGGACAGGACAGCAGCATTCTGAAGCATGGTGATAGCTTTACTTTGCATTACTTTATTCTTCAGGTTACGTTGTTGTTCATTATAGTATTAAAATGGCAACTGCTAGTTTAGACAGCAGTCCAAAAATTATTTAATAAAATGAAGGCTAAATGCATTCCCTCAATGTAGAACCTATAGTTAACTCAAGAATTCCACTGTTAGAGAACTCATCAACCAAAGGACTGGAGTTGCCATATTTCTCGCCCATGTCACAAAATGAATAGTTAACTATTGAAAGCTTATTTAAAGGGAATGTATCACTTAGATTTTTTTTACTAATTGAAAAGTCAGATACTGATGCATATTATTTTTTTAAGAAATCTGTTTTAATTTGGGTGGACTACAGTACCCAGAAAGATTATCAAAATTAGGGTTATTTACTTTAGAAAAAAGACGACTGAGGGGAGATCTAATAACTATGTATAAATATATCAGGGGTCAGTACAGAGATCTCTCCTATCATCTATTTATCCCTGGACTGTGACTGTGACGAGGGGACATCCTCTGCGTCTGGAGGAAAGAAGGTTTGTACACAAACATAGAAGAGGATTCTTTACGGTAAGAGCAGTGAGACTATGGAACTCTCTACCTGGGGAGGTGGTGATGGTAAGTTCACTAAAGGAGTTCAAGAGAGGCCTGGATGTATTTCTGGAGGGTAATAATATTACAGGTTATAGTTATTAGTTATTAGTAGAGATGAGCGAGTACTAAATTGCTCGGGTGCTCGTTATTCGAGTCGAACTTTTCCCGATGCTCGGGTGCTCGTTTCGAATAACGAACCCCATTGAAGTCAATGGGAGATTCGAGCATTTTTGCGGGGGACCAAAGCTCTGCACAGGGAAGTTTGCCTGAAAACCTGGAAACATCAGAAAAAGATGGAAACACCACGGAAATGGACAGGAAACAGCAGGGGCAGCATGCATGGATGCCTCTGAGGCTGCCTAATCCCACCATTACCCCAAATTCTCAGGCAACAGCCTGGTGGTTACCCTCATGGCAATTGTGCTCACCCAGACCAAGAAAGGCGAGGCAAATACCCTTCACATGTTAGGGAAGCACCAAAATAGGTGCAACGAAGGTCCATCACCGCCTGCAGGTGACACCACTGCTCATGCTGGCACTGCAGCTGACATCAAGTTTAGTATCTGTTCTTATCAGTTGCTGTGGCTGTTGGTGGTATAGTGGTGAGCATAGCTGCTTCCCAAGCAGTTGACCCTGGTTCCATTCCCGTCTATCGCAGGAGGCAATTAAAAAATCAGTACAATATCAGTCCTCCAGCTACAGCAAACCCTAATCATATATTTACTGTTTTTTTTTCTGTACTGTATATCCCCATCTAGCAGGTGCTCCATGGACAATGCTACTAAGTGTGTGTCCTGTGCAATGTATGCATGCCTTGAAGAACCATTCGAGGGTGAATACATTTGCACTAGATGCAATCACGTTGCATATTTGGAAGCCCGGATCTTGGATCTAAATAAGCAGCTTGGCATACTTAGGGGCATTGAACACCTGGAGAGAGGCTTAGACCTCACAGTGCAGGCACTGGCTTGGGGCCAGTGAAGAGGAGGAGGGAGGAGATGGGCAAGAGCAGGACTATAAGGTCAGCAGTTGGGTTAATGTAGTAAGGAGGGGTAGAGGGAAAAGTGCCAGGGAGGCTAGTCCTGAGCTGGAACACCCTAGTAAATATGCCTGTTTGGCTGATATTAGGGATGAAAGCCTAGGACCAGCGACCACTGCAGCAGGGCATTTCTCCTAGTAACCAGGAGGATGACCGCTGCAGGAAGGATGGGAAAGGAGAGCAGCAAAGGCCAGACAGATGCTGGTGGTAGGGGACTCTATAATTAGGCGGACCAGACAGGGTCCATCTGTCGCCGAGACCGTGAATGCCGAACAGTGTGTTGTCTCCCGGGTGCTCGGGTTCGGCATATCGCGGATCGGATTGACAGATTGCTGGGTGGGGCTGGGAAGACCCGGCGGTCATGGTACACATTTGGCACCAATGACAAAGTCAGGGGGAGATGGAAGGTCCTTAAAAATGATTTTAGGGAACTAGGAGAGAAGCTCAAGTCCAGGACCTCCAAGGTAGTGTTTCAGAAATACTACCACAGTGCCACGAGCGTCACTAGAGAGACAACGGGAGATTAGGGAGTTAATTAAGTGGCTCAGAGGCTGGTGCAGGAAGGAAGGGTTTGGGTTCATGAGAACTGGGCCGACTTCTCTGTCGGCTACAGACTCTACAGTAGGGACGGGCTGCACCTTAATGGGGAGGGTGCAACTGCCCTGGGGGAAAAAATGGTTAGACGGCTGGAGGAGCTTTTAAACTAGGATCTGGGGGAGGGTGGGGGGGTAATACTAATAAGGGGGTAGATAGTGTAGATAGAGAGTGGGTCACAGTCGGGGAGAGTGGGGGGTTAGTGGGGGTTGGGATTAGTGAGGAATGTTAGGGAGAATATTGCGGAAAACATCAACCAAAGTAACCCAAAAACCCCGGATATTCACTTCACAGTAATAGTAATTTAAAAAGGGGGGTAAAAAATATACATAGACCTCTAAAGTGTATGTACACTAATGCCAGAAGCCTGACTAATAAAATTGGGTGAACTGGAATTAGTGATGTGTGAGGAGACTATGACATAGTGGGAATAACTGAGACATGGCTGGATGATACCTATGACTGGGCAGTTAACGTACATGGTTACAGTCTTTTTTAGAAAGGATCGCCAAAACCGGAGAGGGGGAGGGGTCTGCCTTTATGTAAAGTCCTGTCTAAAGCC